>JH814893.1:39451-59851 GCA_000296255.1 Omphalotus olearius VT 653.13
AAGCCCACCAACCTCGTCGCTTTGCTTGGAAAGGTTATTCTATTTGAATTGTGAACATTTGGCCGGCTCTTGATGTCCCACAGGCTAGAATTCTTTATGCGCGAAGAAACTATTCTCAGGCTCTTCAAACGTTCCAGCTCGTACTACGATATAACCCTCAATGTCAGCCTGATCCTCG
Source organism: Omphalotus olearius VT 653.13 (assembly GCA_000296255.1). NCBI lineage: Eukaryota > Fungi > Basidiomycota > Agaricomycetes > Agaricales > Omphalotaceae > Omphalotus > Omphalotus olearius. The sequence continues at coordinate 39,630 of JH814893.1, forward strand.
TATCGGTATTGGGCTATGTCTTTGGGCTATGGACAACAAGGACAAGGCCAAGGCTGCTTGGGAACGCAGCTTAGAACTGGTAAGCACCGGCCATACAACTGTCACGCGGGGTAATTCGAAGCCCATCTTTTTTTTCTTCTTGCAGAATCCATTGGAATGGTCTGCGTTATTACTCTTGGGCCTTGACTCCGTTAACTCCAGTAAAGACTTGCAACGCACTGACGCGGAACGGACGACCCTTTTCACAAATGGCACCAAGATGATCGAAAGAGCTTTCAAGGCGAACCAGAAGAATGCATCCGCCGCCAACGCATTGTGCGAGCTTTTCATACAAAAAGGAACGTTTAAACGGGTAAGTGTATCTGTGCTGATTATCACTTTCGTGTATCTAATTTTGTTGATAGGCCCTGAAATTAGCTGAAAGAACGATTCAGTTCGCAGATACATTGACTGTGCTCACTGAGGGATATATACGTGCAGCTCGCGTGTCGCATGCTGAAGGCAATTCTTTAGCTGCCACGAGGTACTATACGTCGGCGACTGAAGGTCAACCCAAGCATACAATTGCAGCCATAGGTCTTGCCCAGATGCAAGTACACAATGGTGTGTTTTCTTTTGGCACCACTGATATTTAATCTTCTGAGTAAAATTGTTCAGATGAGTTTGCCGGTGCGATACATACACTGGACACCCTCCTCCAACCTCCAAATGCTCAAAAGTCGCTGGAAGCCACAGTCATGTTGGCCTCTCTCCGATCATTGCCTCGTCCCGGGGTATCAACCAACGACGCCGCTCAAGAACGTACCCGTGCGCGGGAGCTTTTTGACCGTGTCTTGAAAGGCGTAGAGATCGAGGACTCAAAGGCGAATGGTCATGGACCAAGCAAGATTTCAAGAACCATCGGTGATGATATGGGCATGTACCTCGAAATCTCACGCCTGTGGCAAGGAGAAAATCTCGATCGTACGACAAAGGCCTTGAAGGAGGCTCTTAGGATAAGCGAAGAGTCGGGCAAGCTTGAACCACGCGTTTTGAATAATCTCGGCGCGCTGTACCATCTTGACGGCAAATTTTCAGATGCTCGCCAACTTTACGAGAGTGCTTTGACGTCGAGTATGGGAGCCGAGAATGCCGAGAACGTTTCTACGTCTATACTGTTTAATCTCGCAAGGGTGTATGAGGACCAAGGCGAGGATGAGATGGCTAGGGATGCGTACGAGAAATTGCTATCACGTCATCCAGAGTATATTGATGGTCTGTCTTTTGTTTCACTATTCCTGTCAGACACAACTGAGGCAGCGCATCTAGCTAAAATTCGCCAAGCTCAACTACTAACTAATGTCAACCGCAACAACGAAGCTCATGAACTCCTAAAACAAGCTCTTGCCTCACAAACCGCCAACCTCAACCTTCGCGCTTTCTATACCTATTTCCTCATTCACCTCAACTCGCCCAAACTCGCTAAAGATTTTGTCTTTGCTACACTGAAAGATCACGATAAATACGACGTGTACTCATTATGTGCCGCCGGCTGGATCATGTATCACCAGTCTCGGGAGAGCCGCGATACAAGTTCCAAGGGCATCGATGACCGTCGACGAGGGTTCCAGCGGTCAGCAGAATTCTATGAAAAGGCATTGCAGCTTGACCCCCTATGTGCTTTTGCTGCACAAGGTCTTGCTATCGTGACTGCAGAGGATGCACTGGGCTCGTTAAGTGGTGGAACGCCCCCTACGTCTAGTGCGCATGAAGCGCAGAGACGCATGAAAAATTCCCGGGACGCGTTGGATGTGTTTGCGAAAGTGCGCGAGTCTATTCCCGACGGGAGCGTGTATCTCAATATGGGTCACTGCTACTACTCTCGAGATGAGTTTGATAGGGCTATTGAAAGTGTAAGGTCTTGATTTTTTTCTCGTGTTACTAGATGGCTGACGTATGGCTTTTTGTAGTACGAGACTGCTTCGGAACGATTCTATCGTGGTCAAAATGTGCCTGTTTTGTTGTGTCTGTGCCGTTCTTGGTACGCCAAAGCAATGAAAGACCAATCCTATACAGCTATGTTGACTGCTCTACGGTACGCCCAAAAGGTATGAGAATGTGAAATACTATGTCGCCGTGTTGGTGTTAAAGCTCATATATTAGGCTCTTCATTTACAACCAAGCGATAAAGCTGTACTGTATAACATTGCCATGATTCAACAGAAAACCGCAGAAATGATGTTTGGACTACCACCAGCGAAGCGTACCCTCAAAGATCTTGAACGCGTTATACAATTGGCGCAACATGCTCACAAGTAGGACCTCTGTATATCTATCAAAGTCACTTCTGACAGCGCTCGTAGACTATTTGGTTCCCTAGCTTCCGACGCCTCAGAAATTGTCCCGTACAATCGTGACATCGCAGACCAGCGGCGTAAATACGGTGAAAACATGCTTAGAAAGAAAGAAGAACATCTCTCAACGCAAACGCAGTTTGAGGAGGAGGCACAGGCTAGACTCGATGCTGCGAGGCAAAGACGTCAAGAGGAGAGGCAACGCCTGGAAGCAATAGAGGTGAGACTTGATATGTCGTTGTCTGACAAAGTCGTTCTCAAACCTTCGTTAAAGCGTGAACGAATGGAGGAGATTCGCAAGGAAGCTGAGAAATTAGCCGAAGAGCGACGTCTGGCGAGGGAAAAGGCGCAGGAGTGGACACGTGAAGCCCGGATGGACAGTGACGACGAAAAAGAGAAGAAGCCCAAGAAGACAAGAAGACCGAAGGGTGAGGCTCCTGCGAGCGGTGACGAAGGGGATGCGCCGAAGAAGAAGCGGAGAGGCAAGATTAGGAAAGGTGGTGTAGATGGTGAGCAGGTAGAGGGAGATGAGCCTGCGGCTGTATTTTCGGATGAGGATGAGGCGGAGAAACCTACGAAGAAGGTGCGATTCCTTCCTTTTTCTCTGCGTGCGTCGTACTGATTATGAACGATACAGCGTACGAAGAAGAGAGTTGTTAGAGATGATGAAGATGAGGATGAGCCTTCAGGACCTCAGCGGAAGAAACAATTGTGAGTGCCTCCTGTTGTTGTGGGTTCTTGATCGCTGCTGACGAGATGACCACGACGTTTTCAGTAAAAGTAAGGAGATGCTCTCCGATACTGATGATGAGATGGAAGGGTAGCGGTAGCAGTACCCTACCGAGGATTTCCTTTCTCCTTTCTTTCGCTGTCGGACCATATCTATGTGGCATGTAGTTCTTCATACTGTGTACGAATGCAATATCACACTGGCTGATGTACAACGTGACTCTGTCTCTGTCTCAACGTAAAGTGAACCATCTGCCTTGTGTATGCCTTCTGTCCAGCTGGTGCGGATAAGCCACTCAATTGCAGGTTCTCGCGCGAATGTAGATATCTCCCAACACATTTAAGCAACATGATGTCAAGATGTACGTGAACGCCGGAAACGTGTTTTAGAAAGGGCAGTGCAGGCGTTTAGGCATATATACCACCTCCAAGTCAAATTACCGTAACCCGGAATGTCCAAATGACCATCGAGCCTATCGTCGATTTCTCCCTAAAAGGCCTAGAGCTGCTCGACTTTGAATCCCCGTTCTTCGACGTTCTATGGCCTACCATCTTCGAAGTCGCAGATTACCGCACGCAGAACACGCTACATCTCACCAGCCGTATTTCCAAAACATGTGGAAAAGAACGGACATTCGTCGGAGGTCCGAAGTTGCGGTTGAGCAGTATGGGCGAATACTAGCTGCACATCCTTGTCCTTCGTCGTGTCGACTGCCCGTCGAAAGCGAGACGAATCTACGAGCACCGCCGTACTACTATTCCTGGGAAGTAAAATACCCGCAGTTTCTTACGTTGAAGTCGTTCAGAACATTCTGCGTACTAGCAGATATCGACGTCAATTCGAGGCATGAGGTGTCGGTGAATGGGCGGATGACCGCTTGGGCAGTCTTGTCAAGATCTAAAGAAGTCATAGTAACTATGACGGACCTTCCTGGGATAACATACCCTCCGTATGTGCCCTCGATAGGCGGTCTCCCTATCAGAGAGCTTAGAGGCGTCGGCGCGAGAGAAAAGACGAAGATGCTGGAGGACTGGGTGACAAAAAACTGCACACTCTGTGATCCAGAATAGATTCTATTGCTGTCGGATCAACAGGGTCATTCAATTGTGTACGTACCAAAGTACACTTCTAAGACTTCTGATAACGCGTGGGCCTCGGAGTCTGATATGCGAGTTGAAACCTTTAAGACTGTCAGTAGCGGTCTCTTGTCGCATTCCAGTGAGTTATGGTCGGAGTTCAAGAAAGAAAATCGTCAAAGGAGGCAATTTGGCTGAATTGCCGGTCTCCGGCAGGCAGAAAGTGCCGGGAGATAATTCCCGCTCGATCGCGTGTATTACGTGATACAAATTATATTCGATCTTACTTACCCTGGGCATTCCGGTGAGTTCCTGCTTGAACTACGTGCAACTTCGCTCCTTTGTTCTCGCACTCATGATGCCTCAAGAACTATGTTTTCCGGGAGAGATTTGGCTAGAGGTTGCAAAGTATCTAACAGATCAATACTTACCAGACCTGTCCTTAGCATGTAAGTCTCTACAGTTCCTGGTGCAGCCGCTTCTATTTCGCCATGTATCGTTCCATCCAATGCTTGATCAAGAGAAACCAGATGCAGACTGCATTGAGGAAATCACTAACTATCTCGAGTTCCTAACTCAGCCTCGTATCATAACTGCGATCCAAGCATGCTCCATTCGCCCGTATCGACAGCCAGGACAGATGTATATGGCTGAACTACCTTTGTTGATGGTACTGCAGGGTCTTATGCGTTTTCCGAATCTACGCAGTTTGACTCTGCGGAAAATTGTGCTCACCGGAGAGGTATTGGCTGCGCTGCGGGTTTTACCTCTGACGACTGTGGAGGTGCTCTCGTGTTACGAGGACGGAGAAGACCCATGCTACGAGGGCGCAAAAGATTCCGGCTACGAGGGCGAAACCCACTCATACCTGGGGCTCGAAGAAGACCCAAACGTACCAGAATTCGAAAATCGTCTCTCTCTTCGAAAATTCATTTTCGATCGTAACATGCCGTACAGGTCAAGTCAGCTGTCCGGTCCAGCGCTTGCAGCATTTCTCAATCCTACGACTCTTCAGCGTCTCTTCGCGGCTCAATACCGCGCTGGCTCGCTTCTTTCTGCACTCGCGTTGTCGCCAAGGCCATTCTCCTCGCTAACAGTGATGCACATCGGGATAGACGTGATGATTCAACCGAAAAAAGTTATGCTTTCTGCCTTTGCGCAGTGTCCCTCTCTCACGCGTCTATGTCTTCACCAACCAGTGTGGGATTCGACCGTGTACGATATCCCACTCGAAGCTCTGCCTTGCTCTTTTCTTCCGCAGCTCTCAGAGTACGAAGGACCATACACCCTCGCGTCATTTTTCGGCAAACATCACTTCCTGCACCATGTCTCACTCAAACCCTCTCAACCTCGATCCCCGAAATTCGACGATCCAGAGTCTATATGTGAATGTCTCGTCGGGTTGAAAGGTTCAGATCTAGAGTCACTAGACATCCCAGGCGGGACAGTAATGACCGAACACCTATTCAGCACGATATCGACGTGCTTCCCCTACCTCAAAACGCTCTCAATCAACAGCTACCCGTTCTACACCGAACCGTTCTCGCGCCCTATACAAGTGAAGCACGCGTTGTCGACGGCGGTGTTGCCTGTGGGACTAGAGAGCATTAACCTCGGGGTCAAAATTGAGGATGATGATCCGAGACAGAATGTTTTGGCGTATGTAAAGTTGTGCGCAAAGGCGTGTGGTGGGTTGAAGATTGTGAGGATTCGGTATGGTAGGTATCCGCTTTCGAGGTCAATTGTGTGGCGCAGGACTGCGATGCTCGAGGGAGCGTTGGGAGGAGGTGGTGGTAGCCGTGGACCATTGAAAATTGAGGAACTACAACCTGAGCTGGGGCACCTCAGAGGTGAACCAATAACCGCGGATGGATCGACGCCTTGTACGGGGGACCATGTCTGATCTGTGCGCTCCATTGTTTCATTAGTCACGGCAAGTATGAACGCCTTCTTGTGAGATTTGGTGCTGATGTCAATGAAGATCTCAGGAAGGAATATATACAAGTCATTCATGTGATCTACGAACAAACTATGGTGTCTGTGCATTTCTAAGGGTATCTCATGGAGGTTATGTTGATGGGACTGCTTGTTATATTTTCGACTTTCATCGGGCGGGTCTGAATTAGTTTCTTCTTCTATACACAATACATACATATGTAGGTTTATGAAATGCAGAATTTGTGGAACAGCTTTCGCCACAGCCGCCACAAAGTTCCGCCCTTGTGCCCCACCTCTTGCGGAGTGGGTACTCCAAATGCAAGCAGAACCTTGTTGCGCATAACAATTCGACAAAAACACAATAGATACTGAACCTGTTCTCGAATACAATAGCTTCGAACAAGTCGGTGAGTATACACGAGCGGGACAAGAGGGCGTAAATGAATGCCCCGTTTTAGCTTGACTGTGTGGTTAAAGCTAGGCGGGCGGATGTATTCATATCCTCGGGATCGCAAGACATCGCTTTGTTGATGAACCCAAGACGTCGGCGCTTGGAGCCGTATAAAGATGTGAAACGCGAGTCGAATGAGCTTTAAAACGCTGAATTCATTTATCCTCTATCGTTTTCTCTCTTCCTAGACCCGCAATCATGAAATCTTCTTTCACGTTCTTCGCGCTCCCATTGATCTTGGGCTCTTCCGTCTTCGGACTAGCTACTCCCGCAAAGCGAGCTGCGATCTCCGGTACATCAACGTACTCTAGATCATCAGAGCCATCCATAACCGACGCGGACGTGTTGAACTTTGCGCTCACGCTCGAGCACCTCGAGAACGCGTTCTACACGCAGGGTCTCGCGAATTTCTCTGCTCAGGCGTTCAAAGATGCGGGGTACAGTGATGACATTAGAGGGAGATACGAAGAGATCGCTCAGCATGAAGCTACGCACGTCAAGTTTTTGAATGCGGTGTTGGAGGCGATGGGTGCGAAGGCTGTTCAGCCTTGTACCTATGACTTGTAAGTTTACAAGTCGGTCTTTTGAAAATTATGAGTTGTTGAAGACGATTTTCGCGTTTTGCAGTAGTGCATCTAAGGACCCAAAGTCGTTCGTGGCGCTGAGTGCTGCTTTTGAGACAGTTGGTACGTCAGCGTACTCTGGGGCTGCGTCTTTGATCTATTCAAAGGTTGGTTCGGTTGTCACTGGTTAGGAAGAGTTGTTATTAATTCTGGGTTTTATGAAGGCTATCCTTACCTCTGCCGCGACGATCTTGGCCACTGAGGCTCGTCAATCTTCTTGGATCCAGTCGTTTGTCCAGCACGTCAACCCTTGGAGTGGTTCGTTCGAGGTGAGCTATGAATACCATCAATGCGCGAGTCAGCTTCTTAGCTTTATCCCTTTAGGTTCCTCTCACCGCAGATGAAGTATTCACCATCGCCCAAACCTTCATTGTCTCATGCCCTCCCTCGAACCCACCTCTGATCGCACAGCCATTCCCCACACTCGGCGTCACCCCCGCAAACCCCCAACCAGGCGAAGAAGTGAATCTTACATTCACGGTCCCCTCCTCGTTCGGTTCCAAACCTCTGTACGTCGTGTTCTTGACCTCCGACGGTCCAGAGTTCGTTCAGATCGATTCGGGAAAGAAGACTGTGACCCTCCCAAGTAACCTCCGCGGCACGGTCTTCGTCATTATTACCACCAGCAACGAGATAGAGGACTTGACAAACGAGACGATTGTTGCTGGACCTGCACTGTTGATGTTTCCCTTTTGATGCGTGGGGTAACCCGATTTAGGAATGAAGTAATGAAGTAACGGTGTTTAGGGTGAGCCTTGAACGGACTCTTATTGATGAATTACGATGTTGTATGGACGTTTTGCTATTGAAATTTGATATATACGTATGTTTGAAGATGTTCAGCTATTCCGGTGGTCGTATAGCAAGCGCAATATCTCAAGAGTAAAAAGTAGTGCTCGTAGTATGTAGTAGGTAGTACTGGACCGTCTGTCATCTGAGCTGTCGGAGTTCAAAGACTTTGCTTGAGCGGCACCCACAGGCCATTTCATTTTCATTGAATCTTTATGAATACGGGCAGCTCACCAGATTACTTTTGAGCCTCAAATGACAAAGACAAGCGTTTTAACTTTTGGGATCGAAATGTGATACAGGGTGATGCGTACCTAGGGGTTTTCCAACCGGTTGGCTCTGCTGGCTCTCCGCAGCTCTCTCCGCCTGCAATCGGCTTGGCTCGCGACTCATGAGCCGTTTGACTGAGCAATCGGGGGTCTCTGCTCTGAAAACAGAGCTTCTCCAATGATTTCTTGTCAAAGAATAATTCGTTTATGATGTAAATGTGGTCTGATACCTGAATTTGTCATTTGGAAGTGAAATGGACAGGCAGAGAGAAAAGGTAATACAGATAGAAAATAGGCCTCCATCGAGCGGGTTAGCCAGCCGAGCTGTTGGCACCCCTATACGTACCAATGATATGTCCGCCGACTGGTGACTGTATACTGTGTAAACTATGTAAGTGACATATCGTTCATGGTATCTCGTACTTGTTTTGGAACCCCAAGCTAGAAGCATCTCCAATGGGCCAAATTCTAGAAAAACACAAGAAGAAGTGAACTACTTAGCTGCTCGCCACCGTCGAACGTTACAGAGATGCTATGCCGCTTGTAAGTAGAGAAAAACAAGATGCTGACCTCGTTAAGGGTCCCGACATCGCCGTAGCTGTCTTTCTCAACTTACTAAGGCAGGAGGTTGATCGACCGAGCAGCCCGACCACGACCGAGAAGCCCGACTTCGCTGGATGTCCAAGCTGTCCGTCACTTCGGCGTTTGCCGAGCATTGGTCTTCACGATCTCCCTCCTCACTGGTATTTTCAAACTCAGCAGAATGCCTGCACCTATATAAGCTCGACTCAAGTTCGATCTTCTCTTCGTTGACCACCGTCATCTCCTACAACATCTCTAGTTTTTCATCATGAAGTACTCTATCGTTTTCACCTCTATTCTTCCTCTATTCTCCCATCTCGCAACCGCACAAGGTAAGTATCTCAGAAGAGACAATACTGTCACTGGTGTGTACATTCCCCTGCAATATCTCGACACATAGAAGACATTCTACCCCCCAGATGTCGACGTTCTGAACTTTGCTCTTACTCTTGAGCACCTCGAAAGTGCCTTCTACTCCCAGGCCCTCAGTAAATTCTCTGCCGATGATTTTGCTGCTGCTGGGTACCCTCCCTGGGTCCGTGGGCGATTCCAGCAAATCGCCGAGCATGAAAAGACCCATGAGGACTTTCTTACCACTGCACTGAAAGGAGCTGGCGCGACCCCGGTTCAAGCTTGCACGTACAAATTGTATGTTTTTTGATAGTCTATTGTCTATATTGTCCGCTCATTGTTTCCTTATTCACACTAATAGCCCGTACGACGATCCAAAATCGTTTGTTGGTCTTGGCGCTGCGTTCGAGACTGTCGGTACCTCTGCGTATAATGGAGCCGCTCAACTCATCTCGAACAAGGTTTGTGCACTGCACTCAAGAACTATATGATCGCCACTGATGATGCCCCTAGGGATATTTGACTGCAGCTGGTAGTATCTTAGCGGTGGAGGCTCGCCACTCCAGTTGGATAGACTCTGCTGTTGAGAAAGGTGCGGGGTGGAATGGCCCCTTCGAGGTAATTCATTAATGCCTTCAATCCTTCTCGATCTTAAACTTCGCAAACAGGTCCCTCTTGAACTTAACCAGGCATTCACCATCGCATCTCAATTCATCGTATCCTGCCCTTCTTCGAACCCGGCTCTTCTCGCCAAACCCTTCCCTACCCTCAGTGTAGCACCCAGCACTGCGCTCCCCGGAGACAAAGTAACTTTGAGCTTTGAGTCCAGTTCAGACCCAGTGTATGCTGCTTTCCTCACCTCAAACGGAACCTTGATTGTCCCGATCAACAACGACAAGTCAGTCGTATTCCCCGACAGTCTCAGGGGCACGGTGTATATCATCGTGACGTCCGACAGCACAAAAGTGACTGACGAGACTACTGTTGCTGGGCCGGCGCTGCTCATGTTGCCCCTTCCGTCCTCGGAACACTAACTCTGAGGTGACCAGAACGGGTATCTGTCTTGAATGTACTTATCCTACACTCTTAACCAGTTTCCTAATTGATTTGATGATGATCCTTATTACAAACAAGCACCTCTTGTATGCGCGACGCGTGTCTAGCGCCAGTACGCGCCACAAGTATAACACGCCCACGTGAAAGATGTATGACTATCGATGACTAATGAGTCACGCAGCCTCTTTCGACGCCAATAGATCAGTTATGATACCCGGGTTTATTGGAATATCGGCTTTGCGAAGATATTCGTCGTTCCTGAAGGTATTGAATGATGAGACGTTCAGTATTCGATGAGTGGGTGCTTACCAGAACTGGTATACAGAAAGAAAAGTGAACGGAAGCAAGAGATAATGCGGACAGCTTTTAGTAGACGACAAGTACATCGTGATGAGTGCGGGCTTACCTTGGAGTAGTGTCGAGTACCAGAGTCGCACCTGTATGTGGGTTTATCTCGTCAGAGTTCTGTCAAGGAATGGAATGATCACTCACAAAATAGTAACAACCGTCTGACCCTCCTTCCATCCCATCTTCTTGACTAGCTTGACGCATGCAACAAGGTTACATGCGCTGCTAGAGCCTAGGAAGAGACCGTCATGTTGAACGAGGTAACGGGACATGGCGACTGCTTCTGCGTCGGTTATTCTGTGTATATGAAATGTGGGGTAGGTGGGAAATTTCGGTTGGAGGGGTAGTGGCGTGACGTACCGGAATGCATCGTCGATGATGGGAAGTGCTAATGATAGATTATTCGTGAGGCGGTTGATTCCACTGATGAACAGATCATGAGCTTCAACGTTGGATGAGTTAGATGAAAAACGACAACATACATTCCTTCAACGACTGTATCAACTTGATGTCTTCTCTTCGTACCCTCAGCTTCTTTAGAATCGAACATTACACCGTATTTGACCTGCGTACCCTTCTTCAGCAAAATCAATGAGAAAGAAACTGTTTTTTTTTGTTACCTTGTTATATAGCCCACTGCCCTCTGGATCACTTAGAGCGACGACGACTCTTTCGTTCTTTGATTTGATGTATCTTCCGATACCAGCAATTGTTCCTCCAGTACCTAGATTGGACGTTTGAACTTTTGAATAATCAATATGTCATATAGCGAACGTACCAGCACCACTAACGAACGCGTCTAATCGCCCATTAGTCTGCCTCCATATTTCTGGTCCAGTCCCTTCAAAGTGTGCGTCGTGGTTGCTTCTGTTCTGTTAGGGATATTTCGGTCAACGTCGTAGATTAGCGACATTAACGCAACATTAATTAATTTAATTACCTCGAACTGATCAGCGAAGAACCCTCTAGGTTTAGCTCTATATTCCTCTGGGTTTACTTGTCCTGCGGAAGAGTTGTCTTGATCGTCGTCGTCACTGGCAGCAGCGGTCAAGACAATTGATGATGATAAGGTTTTGAGGAGGTGAGGTTTGGAATTGGGATCTGAGGATGTGCCGAAAGCTAGTGCACGTTGGCGGGCTAGGTTCTAGGTTGTTGGGGTTGGGTCAATGAGCGCTGACCAAGTAAGGTTGTGTTGAGTTGCTCACGACGAACTAGATATTGGGTAATGAGATATAATTGAGCGAGTGAATGAGCGAAACTAACCTGTTTCTTATCAACGATACTAGCAGGTCGAACTCTTTCCACATCGGCTCCGAGAGCTAACAAAGCTTTGACTTTTTCCTCCGCAACATCGTCCGGCATGATGATAGCTGTATCAAGCTCTCAAAGCTGTCTTCACGAGAGGGTTTTGTACGCACTGACATCATATCCTCTGTTGCAAGTCATTGCTTAGTGTAATCTAGCATCGGAGCTAAGGGATATGAACTGACCTAGCACGAGCTACTGTAGCAATGGATATCCCAGTCGAGCCGACTGTCCCTTCGAATATTCTAGAGCCTGTGTGAGGTCGGAGAAGTCCCTGAGTTTCTGCTTCGTCAATAACTTGATGAAAGAGTCAGGATGTTGATACGATACGTGATGAACCGCAAAACACGTACTTTTGAGTGCAACACGATCTTTGACGCTTCCTCCTGGGTTTAGAAACTGAAGTATAACGGTAAGAAGAAGAATGAACAAAGTCAGAATCACTTTTTACTTCAGCTTTTCCCAAAATCTCTACACCCAGAGCATCGCTAAGGGAGTTTATCCGCACGAGGGGTGTATTGCCTTCATTGTCTCGAGTTAGCGAACAACTGCTCTGCTGCCCTTTCTTTTTTCAAAGCATACCTATTAACCCAGTAACACCAGAAAGCAATTCATCACTCCTCAGCTCAATCGGTCTCGGTTCAAATCGAGCAATAAGACGTTTTTCGCGTCGTGCCTTGAAGAAAAGCGCAAGAGAGGTCGATGTCAACGATAGCGAGAAGCCTAGGATTATTCCGTATAAAAGGTGTTTTATGGTCGTCTGTGAAGGAAGGCGAATCCAGGATGGAAAATATGTGCTCGTTGACGGCGACCACAACATGGAGGTGCTGACCTGTTCAAGGTTGACACGTTCACGCTCGATTATTGGCAAGGTTGGTCACTGGAGTCTTCGAAGGCTGGTTCGCAAGCTCGTCATTTTGTCCAAATCTTTCTCTTTCTCATCACTCCTACATGTGAAAAGGGCTCAACTTCACTCATCCGCAATTCATCGCATTGCTGAACATGTCATTGTTTCCGGACTACATACAAGATTCTGTTATTGTTACACGAGAGGCTTTGTGGAGGCCAATCCCGCTTGCATGTCTCCGCACCGCATAGGAAGAGCCAGCTTTTCGCATAAATGCAAAGGCTGCATGGGCTCGCTCAGCATTATATGGGAAGAGCTTTGCCTTGGTGATTCGCTCTCGAATTGCTTTCTGTAGATGCCACCAACAGATTTGTATCTTGGCGTCGGGCCAAACTCGTTTGGCCATACTGATCTCTGCCATATCCTTGTCGACGTGAATAAATTGGGTTTAACTCATAATGGTCACGTAGATGTAGGGTCCATTTTTCCAAGGCTCTCAAAGTTCAACGTTCAACTCTCAACCAAATTTCACCATATCTTACTGCGCACCCGGCTCAACCTTACTCATCAATCAGCGTTCAGCCCAACAATTATTGACTTGACATTGGCACTTCCATGCGGTCCTTACAAGGTATGTGGGCCAAGCAACAGCAACTTGAGCTCGTGATTACACGCCATCTGATTCCACGAACTTATCTTTAAACTCGTATTTATACTGAACTTCTTGTCCGACTTGACCATCATATTCACTCATGGCTTCCGATACCGCAGCTATTCAGAAACTTTTCTTCAGCTCACCTTTCTATGCAGTTGTGGGAGCGTCCAAGGACCAGACAAAGTTTGGTACGAAGGTGAGACACTGATCAAACCGATAGGACTCGAGTTGTAGCTGATAGTTGTGGTTCTCTCTGTTCGTTAGGTGCTGAACTGGTACAAGGAAAGGAGTATAAATGTCCAACCTGTACATCCCGTACGTTCACTCGAAACCCGTGTCATACTCGAACTAACGTATACTTTCAGAAAGAGTCCGAGCTTGAGGGAATCCCGACTGTCAAATCCATCGATGAGCTCGCATCTCCGAGCACAACCTCCGTCAGTGTTATCACGCCCGCGCGCGTACGTCCGATAAATACCCTGTCAATTTGAGCATAACTAACTTGCTCTCACAGATCACATTAGACATACTGAAGAAAGCCAAGGAACTGGACATCCCAGCTGTTTGGATTCAACCCGGAGCCACTGACGCGGCCTGTATCGACTTCATCAAGACAAGCGGCTTGGAAAATCGTGTTATCTACGGAGGTCCCTGTATCTTGGTTGAGGGCGATGGTATTCGTACCGTTCAGAGCCAGTTGTAATGAGTATTCACAGAAGCAATTTGTAAATGTATTTCTTATTCTTACATATGCAGTACACTTGAAGCATGTTTGCCACACGCCCAGGAATTGCGTGGAGTCTGACATCTTCCGTGGACTTCCGGCTCCAGGAGTACTAAGTAGACCGGAGCATTGACAAGTACTCCGTTCCTGTCCACAGGAAACGTCAAAATGTGGACGTGCGTCCCGCAAAAACAGCGATTTCCTGTTACTGCATGCCAGTAGCATTCAATTTCACGAGTTTTCGCAGCTAGGGCCACACAGAAAAAAATCATTCGTACACATAACAAAGAATCCCATCAGTAGTGCTGATAACATCCCCAATCGTTGCGTCTTCGAACATCCCATCCGCATGCATATACGAATCCAGCTACATTATCATCTTTGCGTCAAGATAAGGCATGATCATTGGTAAATTTCGAGCTCACAGATAACATCGGAGGTCCACCAGTGGGAAATTCATCGTAAATCGTTGCATTCTCGATCCGTTGCGTCGAACCGCCGTGGAATGCACGGGTATTGGACTCGTTCTTGTTCTGCCAATCATACCAAATCTTATCCACCATCTGATTGAAGTTTCAGTGACGGTTGAGGCATGAGACTCAGATTATCTTACAGCGTGGTGCATCCAGAACAACGGCTCTAATGGAGGTAATAACGGGATCAGATTCCTCGTTTCAGTAGATACAAGTTCAGAGAGGGACTCGCCGTTAGCTGAAAATGTAGGTCCCGGAATACAATTTGGTGGTGCGTTGACCAGTGGACAGTTGCCACCGAGATCCCTGTGTTATAAATCAACCTAAATGTTTTGGACTGTAGAAAGCATAGAATTTTTACCCTCCAACGATGAAGTGAACACCAGCATGCGTACCCTAAAACCAATCAGCATCGTTCATCACAACTTAAAACTTTTTCAAAGTGTCGTGACATACCTGAAGAGATTCAAGATACTTCTGGAAGCCCTTGAAATCACCCACGAATCCATTCACCATTTTATCCACCTCGCTTCGCGTGAACGTTACATTCGCATGCAAGGTCCGATCGGGGTAAAGGACAGGATCTAAGTTGAGATATGGCTGGAGAGTGAAGTTCCTCCTGAGGGTATGCGGAGAAGGGTACGATAACTTGAAATCGGAGAAGGCGCCATTGGGAACCTGAGCGTCATTCGTGAGGTCTCCCCAGCCACCGAGACCGCTCTGAGGGTCGAAATCTTGAAACATCGTAGACCCATAAAGATCAGATGCATCTAGAAGTGCGATACGTGAAACAAACGCGCGAGAGTAAATGTCAGTGAGCCAACGTACCTTTAGTCCAGTCCCAATAGGGAGAAGCGCCCGTGTAGCCACATTTCTCTTTTAGAGCTATTTCATAAGCGTGCAAGTACCAGCGGTGGAATGGGAAGAATAGCCCATTGTAGTGTATCTGAAGTTATTTAGTATTGGACGACATTCACCTGTTAACACAGCTTACGAGGCGATTAAGGTCCATATGAAGGTAGACAAAATCTGTCATGAGTTGTTTATGAGCAAGCTTGTCTGTGTCTGTACTCTGAAGTCTCGACCGACCATCATAATAAGAACCCGACGTATTAACAGGTGAAATATCACCGGGATTGACGGATGGTGTGAGCGCGGGATTATGCGGAAGTCTTGCTAGACACTGAAAAAAGTCGGTAGGGTAGGTATTAGGTGGATGAGATGAGGAAATAATAGAAGGAGAGCACTATCAAGCCACCCACTTTGACAGCGCTGATCCAGTCAGTGCGTTCAGCTACCGAGAGTGCCCTCCACTCTTTACGCACAGAGGGGTTCGTACAAGTCTTCTGCGTATGGCCAAATCCAAGGATTATAACCAGTCGGAAGAATGCTGAGAGGGCAGCAGAGATGGCGAGCATTGAGTCTGGGTTCCCAATCAAACATTGATGCCTCTATATATGCGTAACTCGAACGCTAGAAACCCCACTGGTTGCGAACAAGTTCACTTAAACTTTTCTTCGCAGATGTGCCTAGTACAATGGCGTAGTTCCTCGGAGAACAGTACACGCACAATGCTCTTGATCCTTCTCAACGTCACTGTCATCTGGAATGAGTCGCGTACTCAATAGACTCGGACTGTCGAAAAACTGCACACTCACAAGTTGAAGCGACACATTATCACCAGCAACACCCCACAAGACAGTAGTAGTACTGCTTCACTTGCATCAGAACGGGGCCAGTGCTAGTGTTGGAAAAATTCCGCGGCATACATACCTTAGCACCCCGACTCAATAGCATACTGGGGGTTCTAGCATGAAGAACAGCTGTCGTTAAAAATTTTGAGGATCATCGCACGTATCAAGTCTGCTTTCACGCTTCAATCACGCTTCTCTCGTCATGAGCATCACGGAGTCGCAGCCATACCAGATGATCGTTCCTAGAACTTTCATACTGGTGATTGTATTCCATAAAGCTGGTAAGAAAACAAGAATGTTCCAATTGAATGTGAAAATGACTGCGAGAAATGGCGAAGAGTATCTACGTTTGCAAAAGTTCAGTAGAATCAAGAAGGCCGCAAGTCACGAGATAGATACTCACCCAAGGAGACCGGAAACTACGTCCTTTTTCTCTTCTGTATGCGTAATCCGATTGCACCGCCGTCTTGCAGAACACTTTCCATTCCTAACCCCCAAGAGCACGCAAAACGGAAGAAGTACCCGAAAAAGTTTACATTTATGAGCCTGACATACACATCGCATATCGAACCAGAGTTAGGATGAAATTTTTCTAAAGCCCAACAACACGAGTTTTTGCGGGAAAAGAAACTTCCCACTGCAAGACCAAATTAATCTTACTCTGAGCTGGCACCTCGCAAAGCCAGTTGATCTTCCCGTCTTTCCCAAGCGCGTCCAGATCGACCTCTGGGACTTCAGCGTCATTCCACTGCGCGATAACGCCACTCGAGACTTTGATTGAACCAGGTCCAGCGGTGGGTACTTGAGCCAGTGGTGACGCAGACACTTTCGTAGACGATGATGTGCCCACACTCAGAAGACTCAATCTCTTCACACCAGAGCTCTTGGAGTCGTGAACCCTAGATGTTGTACCACCGCTGACATCCCCAATTGTGCTATCAGGACCAGAACCAGAGCTCGCTGCAGGAATCTTCAATGCCGGATTGACCAGCTTCACGGTGATTTGTTCATCCTCCGACACTGGTATCTGGTCTATGATTTTAAGAAGCGGGACAGCGAAAGACTTGGTGTTGTGCACCGTCAATCGTTGCGCGTACACATAATTGGTTGATTTGTTAGAGTACAACGCGAACCCAGATGTAGATGCCTTCTTGGAGAGAGGGTGATAGGTGATCCGGATAGACGGGTCGAACCTGTAAATAAAGCACGTATGAGATCAGGGAGTCTTCGTTGGTGAAAACAAATATACTTGCCCTAGTGGACACTCAAATGTTTCATTGGGACTAACAGCAGGCACGTCAGACTTGGCAATGAAACTGCCATCCTGATACACATTTGCCTGTCCAGACAGAAGAATGAAGTCTGAAGCGTTCATAATCTTAGCCTGACCAAAAGAGATGAGCGCATAGAAGGAGCCATTACACGTAAGAAAACGCACCTTCAACGCCACTCTTGTAGAATCCATCTTTGGCACGGCCACCCAAGTTAAAACTGCATCTACTTTGAGCGTTGTGATTGTGAAGGTACGATCACCGCTATCGGAAGGGATACTTGCCAATCCCGGAACTCTGAACGTTGCTGTTCCGCTGAGATTAGGCGTAGAAGAGATATAAGCTGAGGCAGCTGAGAGAGCAGGGAGGGGGCTATCACGAAACGAGGACTCGGTCCTGACTCTGGCCATAGGAGCCCTCTCCCTGTCTCGATCCAACGCTGCTCCGAATCTGAGCTCGTAGTCGCGTGGAATTGGGGGTTTCGGCTCGCAAACTGAAAGGGTCCAATTGGCAAGTGAGGGAACGCTAACACCGTAACTAGGGCTGGCTGTTTCTAGAGTGAGCGGTACGTTCACCCACGACTAGGACCTGTGTTAGAAAGAGGATAGCATTACAGAATTGCAACTAACCTCGCCAGTATTTTGTCGGACAATGGCTTTATATATCAATGTAACTGACGTATCTGACCCCTCCATATTGACACGGATGTCGTAAGAGGCTCTCCAAGTCGCACCATGGACGGCTACAAGAAGAAACGCTATTAAAGAATGGGAGATAAGCTTTGTTTACCCACTGACCATATTTCAGGACAAGCTCAATATCAGTCGCAGCCTCTGCGTAGACACCAATAGAGGCCCGCGTCACGTTAGGGTTTCTCTGAGATGACGAAGGTTCGAGTTCATTCTCGATCTCTTTCTTCAACGTTTTCAATTCTGCCTCTTGGTCCAGCAATCTGTTATCCATTTTCTCCGCAGTGGCCTCGTATTCCTCCATGACAGAATCAAGCCGACCAGGCGTGATGTGCTGGATGCTCAATGTACCTAGAAAGGTCTGAAGGGATGCAAGAGATTTCTTCGTGCGGTCGAGCGACTTCTCAAGACGTTCCTTCTTTAACAGGTTTTCCTTGAGCTTGGGGGAAGTAGAGGGTGTAATTGGCGTGTTGGAAATGGTAACATCATGAATGGTCGCTGATCCTTTTCCCTCAACCCTAGCGGCAAAGTGAACAAATGAACTTGTATTTTGACAAAAACGGTCATACATACCTAAGAGATTGCCTATCCATGTAGATTGGCAATCCATCGATGTGAACTTCATTATGACCGGCCTTGACACCGAACTTGAATAGACGAGTGACCTCCGCTTGATTTGTGTAAACGCTCACACTTTGAACGTTACCGGAGGTTTCAGACTCAAGGTGGATAGCATTTGGCTCGAAAGCAGGAGGTGCAACGTCGGATTCCGAAGTCATGATACTTTATCGTTCGGAGCTTTTCTGCACAGTTGAACGCCTGACTGCAAAATGCTGTTGAGGCAAGAGACGCGTATACCTTGAAGGCGTAAATGAATGATGCATACATATCAGTCTCGAGTGACCGTACTTGAATTAAAGCCCACAGAGATGTATAGAGGCAGATGGTAGTAAAGGCAAAGTGCAAAACAGGCAAGCAATTTAGTCAATGTCATTGTCAATCAAGTTGGACGGGCAAAGCAACGGCTTGAACATGCGCAAAACATTTGTCTTTTGTGAATATCAGATAAATTCAAACACTGCGGACAAATTCTAAATACATGATGTATATTTTGCTGAGAATACCAGTATAGATAGCTAGCACTAAGTACTACCAGTCCAATCCAGACCTAATGCGTCTTCTTTATTGCCCCTAACAGCACCTTCAATCGCTTCTACCAATGCTCTCATTGCGAGTACATCGTCCTCCAGCGCTACAGCCCTTGAATCATCAACAAGCGCAGGCGCAGTAACCTCCAACGCCTTTTCTAAAGCTCGTTCGCGATCAAAACCTCTCAGTTTGTCGATAGACGTCAATAAAGCAGGGAGATTCGGATGACTCGATAGGACCTCCCGTACTGCAGGAGATGTAGCTGCAATAAATACATGAGGATAAGTATAACCCAGTGTAGCTTTCATACAAACCTATTGCTTCGTAGTGTCTGAGTTGTAGGGGTTTGGGGTCGTTTCTTTGGAGGGGATCAGGATACGAAGGTTCTTCGGGAACGTACGGCCATTTCAGAGACGATAAAGGCTTCAGAGGCTTTGGTTCTTCCAAGATGTCGTCTGCTTCTGTCACTGTATTGGATGTCGACTGGGCTAGCAGAGTTTCTCTCAGAGCAATCACAAATCGAAAAAGAAGCTTATTACTTGTTTCCGCACTCTCTGGACGGATATTTGTTCCAGAATTACATGCAGACACTGAAGATCCTGTTCGTCATTCATTCTTGCATCACTGGTTTGCTGCACGCACCTTTATGAGATTTATAGCAATCCACAGAGCAGCTACAAAGGAAATTAAGTCAATCTGTTGGGTATAACACGATCGACATACTGACTAGAGAATTAAACATGCGGAACATGTATATTTCGATTCCTTGTCATTGCATACTTGACAACTCCCTCG
Source organism: Omphalotus olearius VT 653.13 (assembly GCA_000296255.1). NCBI lineage: Eukaryota > Fungi > Basidiomycota > Agaricomycetes > Agaricales > Omphalotaceae > Omphalotus > Omphalotus olearius. The sequence continues at coordinate 59,778 of JH814893.1, forward strand.
ACGTGCTGGAGGAGGCATAGGACAAATTTGGTTCTGTGAGACCTCGGTACATCGATACAAATACATGTAAATAA
>JH814894.1:0-41511 GCA_000296255.1 Omphalotus olearius VT 653.13
GACAAGTCTTGACCCAGCACATATTCCTGCCACATCACGTCTTCCAGCTCCTCAATTCGCTCTCGCTCCGACAAGTCTTGACCCAGCACATATTCCTGCTGCATCACCTGTGGTAGCCGTCTCCTTGGCTACTGCAACCTCCGCTACACCTGCTCCTTTCATCATCGATGCAGCCATTACTCCTTCAGCTACAGCTTCAATTACCAATTTCTCTGCAGCAACTTCGAGTCCAAGTTTCTCTTCTACTCCAACACTTCCTACATGTTCTGTGACAACTACGGCATCTTCTGAAAGCGAATCACAAGCAAACGTAAATACGAACCACGTCTCAGACATAGAAAAACCCACTATGTCTTTGCCTCCAGCTCGCAAGAATCTGCCAGTGGTGAGTTTGATATTACTTTTGTTGTTTCTATGTGGTTGACGTGGCAAAAAAATAACAGGTCACAGACCCCTTGTATGTAATTGCATGTCTATGTGACTCCAACGTGGCTAATTCCTTTATTCCTAGAGACGACCTTTATGATCATACTCCGCAGTCTCAATCCTTCACACCACTATCAAACATTACAAACACTTCCGGTACGTCAAAACTAATTCAGCCTCTTAAATGTTTGCTCATCATATTTTCAGCAGTCGTTGCTACCAAGAAAGTCAATAACAGGAAGGCACGCGTGCCTACCGGAGATTCAGCGAAGTGCGTAATTTCCTTTGCTGTCCTGTCCGTGTTTGACTTGTCAATCTAGATCAATTTGCAAGCGTGAATGGTTGGTGGAGAATAGCAAAGGGACTGAACACGAGTTTGAAGTATATTGGAATGAATTGGGTACCAAGGGTCAACAGGTCAGAATCTCATCAATCCTTTTGTCTCGTTGCTCCAATCACTCATTCCGTTACAGCCTTTCAATGAACGCTCGAAGGAACTGGTATGTTTTCGTTTCACATTCATGCTATATACATTCTAATCATTACTGTTTCTTAGTCACAAGCAAAGAAAGAGAAGAAGTGAGTAGATATTGGGCAGGATGAACAAGCGCAACAAGGACAGTAACAATGGCGGCAGCAATGGAGGAGGAGTACGAGGAGGAGGAGGAGGAGCAGGGAGAGCAGGAGGAGGAGGAGGAGGAGCAGGGAGAGGAGGAGGAGGAGGAGGAGGAGGAGGAGGAAGCGCAAGAGGAGGAAGCAGAGGATCGTAGCATACAGTACCATCATCGTGTTCGTTCCTACACGATCCTAATAGATTCTACAATATTCGAGCTGTATACTTGACTGAAGGAAATGTATTGAAATCGAGTAAAAGCAACTGATACACGTATATGCCGATATGACTCGATTTCAGGTGATTTTCCAGCAAAAAGTGGGTAAAATCTGTTGCGAGACCGAGTGAGATCGGCTGAGAACATAAACATTTGTGATACCCGTTTTCACTCGATCTCAACACAGCGAGTTTTCACTGGGAGGCCTGAGGTACGACTCAAACTTTTTCTTGCTTTGTGTGAATATCTCATGAGCAAACATTAAGGCTCTTATTGCTATACCCGAACTAGGTCGGTGGTTCCGGTACACTTCATCGATCAATCATAGTAGCCACTCGCTTCGCAGGCTGGGTGCATATCATTGGCGTTGTCGCCGATGTACGTTTGCCTGCTGCCTTTCTCATTCTGATTCCATCCCGACATGGATCTGAACCAATTTATCATACAGATACGAGCAGGAACTGTTGATGTGGGATCAGTCATTCAGTGTACGTTCATATCATATTCGTGGTGGAGGACGGCAGCGATGACTTATTTACCGCCTGGCTCTACAAATTTCAGGAAATGAAGCGCATGCTCATCGACATCAGGAACTCGTCCCGTTCACAAACTTTTCTCCTCCTTTGGAGATGCCGTTGAAGCTTTAAGCATATTCAGACTGCTAGCACATGTCGGCAATGTGGGTCATCAAGGTAGCATAAGATGTCTATGTATATTTTCAGCTTCGAAAGTATTGAGAGAATAGATATCGTTAGTTAGTAAAAGGACTATGTATTGTACATGTATAGCGATCATCCAAAATTCGTGTCAACCTCACAGACTGAGCGTAATTTCGCAAAACCTTCCTGAGCTTCTGGAGTTTCAAACTTGAAATCGGAAGACAGTGTCACACCCATCAAACGGCTTGGTCTTTCCAAGTCGCACGGATATTCATGGTCAATTAACATTATCGTTCTGGACAAGAGCATACCCAGGAGCAGAAGCTCATCCACCGGTTGACTGTCTCCACTGAATATCTCTATGTGAGTCAATTGCGGGAGCAGGCACGGCGAGCCTTTCTTGTAGATGAGTGCACGCAGCATTTCATTTCTGACCGCCTCGATAGAAAAACAGGTGACCATCGGCGTGGCTCGCAAGAGGCGACCCATCAAGAGATCGGAAATGCCATACCAGCCTTCGATATCCAGGGTTTTCAAAGGGCACGAAGAACGCTCGATGAACTGGACAATCGCTCGTCCATCGTCCTCCTCCTCGACTTCTACCTTTGTAACTTTGATAACAAGAGTTTCCAACGATGGGGCCGTGAGCATATCCAAGAGTTGTCCCATACTTCGCATACTTCTGCCCCAAAGCTGAAGCTCTTTGAGGGCAGCTTGCCGGACCGACGATAGAGTGATTAAGGAGAAGGGATCAACGAAGTTGAAAATGCCTAGCACCGACTCCTCGACGAAGAAACCCAAGAACATCAGAGCTATCTGGGCCAGGACGATTTCCTACACACCAGTACGTGCAGTGCTCGATTTGTTCCCAGGGTAATAGAAAATTTCGAGTCAATGCCGGTATACAAATCACTTTGGCAGTTTTCAGCTGAGGTGCATACTGAAAAGCGTCTATAGTCACACCGTCCCATATTTCTCTGGACCATTCACGTGCCCGAAGAAACGCTGTTTGCAACAACGGGAGGGAGCCCTTGACAATGGAGGAGAGGAGCACAAAGCCGGCCATTGGCAAATCGAGGTAAACTTCTTGCCATCGTGAAGAATGGGAAAAGAGCAAAGACAAAAGTAGATGCAACTCCGTCTTTGTGTATGTTATAGCAACCGTGAGGGGAAGGTCGAGAGAGAACCTGAGGTGGTGAGACATCAACGAAATCAGGTTGGAGTCTTTACGCGAGTCAAGCAAGGTGAAGTCGATAGAGATAGTGGTCCAGAGTCTCGGCGCAGTCAACACAATGTTCCTCCAACGGCGACAGACATGCGCTAAGGGCCAAGGCGTATTGCTGATGACGAGCGAGGGTGCTTTATGAGCGTAATCCGGCCCATCTATATCGCAACTGCCCACACATCGAGAAAAGATCTCGAGCAAGACCTCCGCTGGTACCCTTCTGACCGGGTGAAGCACAACTTTGTATGTGGCTTTAAACGGCGCATATTTCTCGCGCGCTTTTTCCAAACGACCGATACATGCTCTCATGTGGGCGATGTCACGATCGGCATTAGTTATGAAAGCGTCAACTTGCTGAAGACGATTTTCGAGGTCGACAAAGACAGAATGAGGAGGTAGATCATTTGAGCGCGTAAGGTCGGCAACAAATGGAGGAGGTTCTTCGATATCTATATCCATGCCAGCAGACGGGTAGTCATACTGCAACTGAGCACGCTTCGAGTCGTCCTCGTTGTTAAAACTTGAATCCTCTGGTGCTTTGACCATTAATTCTGAGAACTCTATAGACGAAGTCAGTGGGTGATACAATCTGAGAGTCAGTAGAAGTCACCGTTTCAAAGTTAAGCGCAAAGAGTCTGAGACGAAGGCCAAGGTATCAACAAGAAATCGGGAAAGTGCATGACTTTTAAATAGGTTCCACTGAGCCACTCCTTTGTACACATGTAGACAAAGACAGTTCTTACACCAGCGCTTATTCTCGCCGCGGCTTCCCAAACTCCGGACCGAATGTTCCGGCCAACCACATTGTACCAATCGAAAACCTCGGAATGAAAAAAACGTGAAAAACTTGCGAAAAAAACAATGACATGTGGAAGTAAAATCTCTCAAACACGCATGGAAAAATGGTAGCGGCGAGATTCGAACTCGCGCGAAGTCACCTTCACTGGGAAGCTAAGAATTTATATTTTTTCTTAAATCCAGCGCCTTAGACCAACTCGGCCACGCTACCTAACTGACGAACACATTCATTCCGTTTAGGTAGGGTCCGACGTGAGAGGTAAGCGATTGTTCATGTTTCACTTATCAACGTATAGATATGCAATTCATTAAGTACATGATGATGAGGATGAGATAGATACATGTGAAAGCAGGTGAGTGAGGGAAGGAGGTGGAAGAAAGCATGCCTACGCGACATAAGCAAAAGTGTCCTTCGAACCCTCCACACGCTCAATATACTCTTTCTCAAGAAGAGTTTCAATAGCCTATGCACGACAGAATTATATCTTGTAAGCAATGCCCATATATCAAAAAGCCTAAAACCGACCTTCTTGATATCCTGAATCTTGGGCGCGAAACGATGTGAGATTTGAGAGATGACCTCTTGAATAAGCGCTTGGTTCTTCATCGTCTTTCTGGCTTTCATGATACTATAAAAGAAAATAATCAATTGGCGACATCATGGCGAGTCATAACCTGGTAGCACGAACCGAACGATGGTAGCCTGAATAGCGTATTTACGGTCTTCATCCACGGCTTTGAGAACCTCGTTCGACTCCTGCTTGACTTCGGCCTTGATAGGCAAGTTGAGATTAACACGAATCTTCTTCGACTTGAAGTCTAAGCCACCAGATCAACACATCTTGTAGCACCTACGAGTAAAGCACGTACTAGGGTTCAAATCATACTGGTCCTGCTCCTCGTTTATCAAAATCTTGGCCTTCACAAGCAGCGCCAAGACTTGCGTTAAAATATCCTTGCCAATCGCTGTAGCAGTAAACAGTTCCTCCAACGATAAAGTATCGTTCTTGTTATACTGCACTAACACGGCCATTTGATACGAACTCGTCATCAGAATGTATTTCTGGTTCAGATAATTCGTGCGCAATTCGTTCTTGGAATAGTTCCATAACCATGTCAGTTTCCTACCCGAGTGTTTCGTTTGGTAGTACTTCTGGAACCGGTCGTACGTCGGGAGAATCTCTGCCGGGATAATGAAGTCGTGTGCGGGAGGGTTGAGAGGCCAAAAGTTGGTACCGAGGACCATGATGCTGAAAGTAATGTCCATGTCGTCGTGGTTTTGTGACATGCGCTCTTTGAAGGCATCGGTGAGGTCTTTGCTCAAACTCATGTCTTGTACAAAGGGAGGTCACTTGGAATGAATAGAGAAACACAAAAATGCAGGACGCACCTGTGAACATGCGTTGCAGCTTGTTCGTGTATTCAAACCCACATGCCTCCTTTAATTTAGAAATCATGCTGGCCTCGCTCTCATCAGACGCCGATACACCATGGATGAGTCGCTTGGAAAGTTTGGTGGTGTAAAACGTTTGGAAGACATCCTTGTCTTCAAGATACTTGAACAAAATCATCTAAAAAAGGAAAGAATCGAAACAGCACAAAAGAAAGCGCATGTAACAACGTACCACTCTGTTAAGTGCACCTTCCAAATCCTCCTCCTCTGCCATCTTGTTGTTCTTCCTCAACAACATATCTGCATGCTTAGCAATAAGCTCTGGTGACTTGGTCGATGAAGTACCCGTAGCCGCGTTCCGGTTCACGAACTCTCTGCATGCCTTATCAAGACTCGCAGCAAAGCCAGCTTCGCTCTTGAAGCTCCTTGTAACCGTCTCCGAGTTCTTCTTGTGTACCTCCAGGAGGGCGTCCACGTACACCTTAGGATCGACACTATCAGCGCTACCGCCTTCTCCCGCCAGCTTCGAGATCGCTGCCAAACCGGCCTGCTTAACATGACCCTCGAACCTCTTCCGCAAAGGCTCCAACCCTTCCGGAATCCGTGACAGCAGAGCATACATGCGCTGTAAGTCTTCGTCTTGATCGAAATCGAGTAGGTTTTGGAAGCTCTCCCACATCAGCTCAGAGTGTTCTCGAATGAGGACATGTTCACATTTAGTGATGAGCTCCTTCCGGGTCTTGGTGTGGAGGTATCGCTCGATGCGATCCTCCTCTTCTCGAAGGCGGTCCTCCGCTTTTTTCAGATATTCAGACACGGTGTTGGAAGCAAGGAAAGTTTCAGACTCCTTCTTATAGTACTTTTCGGTAGCTTCAATGAAGGGGGTCTCAAAGTGCTCCTTGTATATGTCAAGACATTCCTTGTTCGGATCGTTGCTGTCGAGGCCAAGGGACACAAAGGACAAAACAACTTTCTTCACTAGACTCTGGTCGATCACCTCCCCATTCCTTTGTCGTTCTATTAGCCGAAGTAGAGCACCCGCGAGTTTGGCGTCGTCTTTTTGTATAGGAAGGAAGAAATATTGTTTCCACTGCGCGAGAGCGAGCTGGCACGAGGCGGACGGACGATTAGTTAATGACTAATTTCAGTTCAAAGCACACGACTCACTGTGTAGACCTGATAAACCGTCTTCTTGCCCTCGTCTCGCTCCCTCTTCACCCAGTACCGGTTCAGATATGTGAACAGACGGTTCAGGAAATTAGCGCCTGTCGTATAGCGATCCCATTCAGAAGCGTAGAATCTGAGGAGATCTTCGTCTTGCAGGCTGGCTGTTTTCTGCAACCATAGTCAGACTGTAGATTCAGAGCATTCGACAGCATAACAACCTCCTTCATGGATTTAAAGTGTTCCACAAAGTATTCGCTCAGCTTGGCGTACAAATCCGCTCCAACGAGATTGGCACCAGCTATCGATGAAAATGATATATATCCAGTGGCAAACTGCGAAAGATGAATAAAGAACGCACTTCTATTACCATCCGACCTCCCTTGCATCTTTGTCGATGTACAATAATTGTACACGGCAGTGTAAAGATTTGAGTAGCTCGGGAACGTTAGCCCTGTGTGGAGCTTGTTCATTATGTGGTCGACACCAAGGCTGAGAAAAGCCCATGTCTCATCGAGATCTGCGGTCCGAGAAGGGAGCTTGGAGAACGTGTCGGCCGACGACGATGAGGAAGCCATGATGGTAAGTTGCAGGACTGGAGTGAGGTCTAGGTGGGCGTGATGGGATGCCGCACCTGTTTGGGTTGGGAGCACAGCCACGAGTACATTAGTACACACGCGACGCGTCTGTTCGCGACTCAGCAGGCACCGAGCAGAAATAGGATCCTCAATTGTCTACTGTTTATTGTCAGTGCAGGCAAGCTGAGCAGAGAGACCAGGTATAACAGAAACAACACGAGCTCGAGGATCCAGTTGAAAATCTGGAATAAAGTTCGATAGTTCGGAGTTAATGCTCTGTAGTTTCAACCTGATGCCCCGGCGGTCCTCAAAGTCATCTCATGGTCCCAGAGTTTCTATCTATCTGCCTAGCTCAGGACCCAAACCATTCTACAAGTATCTAACAGGCGACGACACGAAAACGACGCATAGTCCGTCTGCTAATATTCTATGGGAGAACCCAGACGAATTGATGATATAATTGTGCGTATCTTTGCCTCCTTGTTGTTGACATGAACGTCTACTTATGGTACATGTACACATGAAGAGTCCAAGCCTACTGCCAAATAAAACCCAGCCATTCTGGGGTACTACATTGTCGACCATGATCATTGCAATGACAGTCGGTTATTTTTGATGGTGTCATGTTGCCCTGTGGGTCAAGCGCTCCTCTTCTGGTTATTCTCTACTCATGGCTATGAACAGGGATGCGAGCCGTATGAACCATTGTGCTCCTCCAATCTCTATGTGCGCTGGGAACGTTAGTGGCAATGATACGAAAATTTCATACAAAACGAGAACTCTGGCCTCTGAACTTACCAGGAGCATCTTTTCTCGTCTGAAGGTGGCAAGAACAATAGACAGAATATCCTCCGAAACCTTCCGCACCCTCGAGAAGCTTTGAGAACAGGGGAACGAACGCAATCATTCTGTCCTGTCGGAAAATCTAGACGGTATTTGGATTCCTGTCTCTGTCATTTATACACGAACATGTCTACTACAGGCTCGGGTATGAGCTATACTTTTCTGACTCTCAGTTGGGCGCCTACACGGAGCGCCTATCCGGAATATGGCTTTTCCCAAAAATCAGGATTTTTGAGAGCTTGATTATATAGAGGCGCCGCCAGGGCGCCGCTATAATGGGTGGCTTGGACGACATCTGGAAGCCTGAACTATGCGGTTTAAGGCCTTAAGGTCCGAACTTCGTATCTATAAGAGGAAGCGTCGTGAGTCGGCCTTAGTATAGAGCTTCAAGACTTCCATTCGGAACTTGAGATCGAACCACCATCATCTTGTACCAGTGTGCCAGTGATCTCAAAATTAACTATGGCATCTCCTCAACAAGCAATCTTCAAAGTCCCAGCTATCGACAATGAGCCGATGGTACGTCCAAGACCATATCCAACGCGAACTCAAAATACCAGGCCTGATTCGTTAACTTGACAAAAAATTTCAGAAATCTTATGCGCCAGGATCGCCGGAACGACAAGCGTTGCAGGCAGCTATCACACAGATGAAGCAGGAGCTACCGTTCGAGGTGCCCTGTGTGATCAACGGGAAAGAGGTAAGCGATGTGTAACCTTCAACGTGTTACGTGACCCCTGAAGCGCTTCATCTTCTCACCATCACCAGGTAAAGACTGGCAAGACAGCCAAACAGCCCATCCCACACGACCATGCCAATCACCTCTGCACCTACCATGAAGCCGATCCCAAGACGGTAGCCAGCGCGATCGATGGTGCACTTGCTGCGAAGGCGGAGTGGGAGAACATGCCTTGGAACGACAGAGCTGCAATCTTTTTGAAAGCGGCGGATTTGGTTAGTGGAAAGTATCGGTATAAGCTCATGGCTGCGACTATGTTGGGCCAAGGAAAGAATGCTTGGCAGGCGGAAATCGATGCAGCTGCTGAGGTGAATACTTAAAGTTTCTTTCCAATCAAACCGATTTCCTGATTTTATGTTTGCCTTAGCTCACGGATTTCTTGAGATTCGGAGTGAAGTATGTCGAGGATCTGTACTCTCAACAGCCTCCAAAAAATTCAGCCGGTGCATGGAAGTGCGTGTCAGATCAACCTTTTTCATTCAGACCGAAATTCACAGACCTTGATTCTTCCCAGTCGGATTGAATATCGTCCTTTGGAAGGTTTCGTTCTTGCGGTCACTCCTTTCAACTTCACTGCAATCGGAGGCAACCTCAGTGCTGTTCCGGCCCTCGTCGGCAACGTCGTTGTCTGGAAGCCCTCACCCGCCGCAACCTACTCCAACTACATCGTCCATCAAATTTTCACTGAAGCAGGTGTTCCCCCAGGTGTAATTCAGTTTGTGCCTGGACCCCCACCCGAGGTTGTAGCTCAGGCGATCGGCCACAAGAGCTTTGCTGCGCTGCACTTCACTGGGAGCACATTCATCTTCAAGAAGCTCTGGAAGGACATCGCGTCGAATCTGGATAACTACAAGGGGTACCCACGGATTGTGGGCGAAACGGGCGGGAAGAACTTTCATGTGGTACACGAATCGGCGGAGATCAGGAATGCGGTTCTGCAGAGTGTGAGAGGAGCCTTCGAGTATCAAGGTAAAATTGCATTCCTCATATAAGGCGAGAGGTCCTCATATTGTTTAGGACAAAAATGCTCTGCGCTATCGCGGTTGTATGTCTCGTCCTCCGTATGGAGTGGAGGATTTAAGGATCAGCTGTTGGCTGAAGTTTCTAAGATCACCGTTGGAAATCCTTTGGAATGGAGTAACTTTATGGGACCAGTAATGTAGGTTCTGCTCCCACCATGATACGAACGAAAAGTTGTTTAATGACCGTTATACATTTCGCAGTGGACGGCCTGCCTTTGACAAGATCACTGGATACATTCAAAAGGCCAAGGCCGCCGGAGGAGAGATTCTAATCGGCGGAATTGGTATGTATCGTCTACTCCTAATATTGTGTCAAATGCTGATAGCTCTGGACGAAAGCGGACGACTCGAAAGGGTACTTTGTTCAGCCGACGGTCATTCTTACTAAAGACCCCAAGTCGGTTACGATGAGCGAGGAAGTTTTCGGACCAGTTCTTACTGTGCGTTTTGTACCTCTCTTGTGTTCTTGTAATTAATTAGCTCGATTATAGGTCTACGTGTTCGAGGATACAGATTACGAAAAGACGCTCGAACTGATCGATACAACTTCTGAATACGGATTGACCGGTGCAATGTACGTTTACCCTCCCACACACTTTGACCTTGCTACATCATACTCATACTCACTCATCAAGTTTCGCATCCAACCGATCCGCCCTTATAACCGCCTCCAATCGCTTACGCAATGCTGCCGGAAACGTCTACTTCAACGAGAAATGTACTGGTGCCGTTGTCGGGCAGCAGCCATTTGGCGGTGCGCGTGCGAGTGGGACGAATGATAAAGCTGGAAGTATTAGTATCTTTTACAGGTTTGTCAGTGCGAGGAGCGTTAAGGAGAATTTCGTTGGCCTGGAGTCGTGGGGGTATCCTTCGAATTTGGTGTAATGGGGCTCAGATGAAGAATGAATACTTCAATAATGTATTGATATTAAAAGGTTCTCAAATTGTGTTTTTAACTATGATTTCGAGCTTGGAGCGCTCAAGTACCCGGAATTAGAGACAGAGAGTGGCGATGACTGACTCGACTCTCACAGCTGGATTTTTGCATGGGATTTTCAGAGGGTAGAACTTACTCGCGTTTGCCGCAGATTTCCGGCGTTGAGCTTAGACTTGGTGTGTCGATGTCTCCAGAAGTGCAGCAGCCGTCACTGACTCAGCCTATCAGGAAAGACTTCGGAAAGACTGGCCGCCTGCAAATCCTCTCAATCCAATGCGCATTGCAAGTAGCCTCAAGTCATGGTCCAAGTATTGAATACACAATCCCTTGGCTTGCTTGGCACTACTGGGTCTTTCCGAGGTTGCAACCGCGACAAAGAGAAAAAGAAGACAGGGAATTTCAAAAACCCTGCTAGTTTTTCCGTCTTTGGCTGGCAACAGACGCTATTCTACCTCGATTCTACCCCATTTGCGTTTCCGAAAATATCCCTCTTTCGCCTGATGTTCGGATGTCTTAGAACAACATGACTGCGATAATCACCTTTATGCATTCTACCTGTGCCGTCACTATCTGCTTTGTAGCACCTCATGGCCCTCACGGCTTGCGAAAGCGAGCTATTTTCGCTCTATCATAGACTTTAAGCCGTAGAGACTCTCGCCTCGGGACCGCCGAAGCCGCCTAGGAATGTTACCCATGATGCATTTTCGATATTCAGCTTACCGAAGGAGAGAAACCATGTTGATATACGAGTCTGGTGTACCTAGGTCCTACACGGGTATAAATGAGCTCGTGCATGCAATAGCCTCCTTTCAGATCAAGATGCAGTACCTTCTGTCCCTCCTTGCTCTTGTAGCCTACACCAATGCTCACTGTAAGTCGCATTTACACGTTGACTTCTGAAATCTTAATGACCGACATTGGTTTAGTTACTATGCAGTATATCTGGGACAATGGTGTATGTCTTCTTTCTTTACAAGCGGCAAAGTACCAGTGCTGATCTGATTACATTTCCTCTAGGTCGATGAAGGCCAGAACAACTACATCCGTGTTCCACCCAGCAACAACCCAGTAACCGACGTCACCTCGACCGATCTGACATGCAACGTCAATGGTCTCTCCGGCGCCGGCGTCGAGACCCTTAGTATTCCCGCAGGTGCTAACATTACGTATGTCATGCTACGACGGTCCTCAACGTTTCCTTATACTCACACGCTCTTACCAGCTTTGAGTGGCACCAACACGCCCAACGTACTGGCGAAGATGCTATCTCTGCTGGTCACAAAGGTCCCGTCATGGTATACGTCGCTAAAGCACCCTCGACCGCTGCGTCATTCGATGGTCAAGGGTCCGTGTGGACGAAGATTTACGAATCTGGACTTCTAGATCCCTCTACGCAGACTTGGGCTACTGATGTTGTCAACGCAAACAATGGTATGTTTTTTCTTCGTCAGATGCTATAATTGAGCCTGCTCCCCGGTCTTACGATTTCCTCTATGCGCAAATGAACAGGCAAACACAGCGTTATTATCCCCTCTTCTCTCCCTGCTGGAGAATACCTCCTTCGCGCTGAAATTGTTAGTCTTTTCCACCTTGCCATAAGACACTTCTAATGCTTAAATGCCCCCTGTTTGTCAGATCGCTCTTCACGTCGCTGAGTCGTACCCTGGTGCTCAGTTCTACATCGGTGAGCGATCTTCCTTCTATTTAACCATTAGAACAAGTCTCACATCCAAAATGCAACAGGATGTGCTCAAGTGAGCATCACAAGCGGTGGGAGTGCTTCACCTCCTACCGTTGCTTTGCCTGGTGCGTACCAAGGCAGCGACCCTGGTATCACGGTAAGTCGTATATATGTATATCTTCATCTCGTACCATCTTGAACTGACTGGTGAATTGTTAGATCAACATCTACAACAACCTCCAGAGCTACACGTTCCCGGGACCTGCTGTCTGGTCTGGATAGATGATAGTCGTGCTGGGTTGACGATCATTGTAATAATGTTGCCACTATCAATTCAAAATATTTCTTGAGATATAATCACAGACTGCGAAAGTGAATCTAAGACTATCTGGACCGACAGTTAGATAAGAATTCTTTGTGCAAGCATCTGCCACGTGCTATGTAAACCGCCTCAAGGTCTTTTGTGAACTTTCATTTGTTCAACGCGTTATCAAAGAGTAGTAGTGCTACCCAGAGCTCATCTCTAGGATACGAGAATACTTTCATTCTTTCCTTTCACTCTTTGTCAACTCTACTCCGCACACTGAAAGAACTTTTCAAAGATGAACGCGGTGAAAGAGATAACGATTTTCTTTGTGTCTTTGTTCTCCAGGGTCGGGGGGAGGCTATAAAGAGCCGTTTAACCCAAGTTACTTCCTTAGTTCCCTCCTCAAGCCTCTTCACTCAACGGGTGAGCTATCCTTTCTTCGCGTCTTTATGCTCATTTAATCTGTAGTTCAACAGAAAGAATGTCTATGCCGAGTCCAACCCCCAGTCCAGGGACCGTCGCTCGTCCGAAGCGGTTCTGTCGAACGTGCGGGGAGCCTATGGCAGGCCATAGGAAATATGCGTGTAAACCTTCCGTCCAATCTCCAAAGTCCAGTGAGTATCGATATCACCCATTTAGTTCATCATTCGAAACTTCTTTGTTGTATACTTGACTGACGATGTCTTTGTAGACTCGGAGCACGTTGCTCCTCGGAGTCTTAGCCCAGATCAAGAAATCTCCGATTTGTGCAGTGACACTTCATCTCATTCATACGGCCTCCCACATGAAGACAAAGAAAACATCGTACCAGATCCACTGAGATCATTGGCGATTATCAGTATCGACCATCGACCTCGTAGGGGCTCACTCGAACCCTCCAAGTCGCCCATGTCCTACCTCTATCGCATACGCGATATATCACCCGAAGTCGCTCCCATGAACGAGGGTAGTGTGTTTTCTGGTGATTTCGATACCATGAGTTGGAAGGAGTCGGATGCGGTTCCTAAGGGAGCCAAGATGGTGACCAACTTCAACATTGTGCTCGTTGGTGCACTCTCTGGTGCGCTCATTGGTGCGCTCATTAATGGGCTCGTTAATCGTTCGTTCATCGGTGTGCTCATTGGTGCGGTCGTTGGTGCGGTCGTTGGTACTGTGGGAGGGTATCAGATGTGGCATTTACTGGATATTGATTTTGGTTGGTTGATTGAGCTTGTCACGAAAGGTTGGGATGAAAGCGGAATGTACAATTAAATGTAAAAGTGTCGTCTACGTCGTCTACGATCTATGCCCACGTCGGCAATTCATATGCTCTATTCTAAACGCACATACAACCATCCAGCTACAGTGACACAGTGACCACAATGCCTACACCCAAGGACTCTTCATCTCTCTAACCACTAACTGTCTAGAAAGCAGCATAAACACCACACCTAGTATAACGGATGCACCTGAGAACACCGCACATGGCCAATATGTCCCATGTATGCGAATGAGAGCACCTTGTATCGGCGAGCTTGCGAGCCAAAAGAATGAGGTAGTGAAAAACATCATCCCAAGGCGTAACCTTGACATATGCACGGTAAGCATAGGAGCCTGGTTGGAAGTGGGCTAGAAAGAAAAAACACACCCTGTCTCTTTCGGATCCTTCGTCATACTCGCTGTAGCGGCGGGCAAACAAGAAACGTACGTCCCTATCCGTCAAAGGCAGGTAAAGGACCACAATAAACTCACAACCTCTAACACAGTATGAAAACCCAACCTACCGCTAACAATTCCGAATAAAGCATCATACACCAGAATCCCCGCATTCGACGTAGCAGTTATCCACACGAACAAAAACACCGTTGAGACGATGCAGGAAACGATGAGGACGTTCAAGGGACCGAGTTTTGCAGCTACTATGTTGGGTACGGTACGACCGAGCGCTGAGCCAGCATTGAGGATTGATAGACTGGTGAAAGGTATGGTGTAAAAGGCAGCTATCAGTACACGATGAAGAGACTCACGAATAGAACGCAAGTCGCTGAGACGTTCCTTGACTTGTGGCGTATGTTACACCATAACCTAACGGTGCATATCTACGGATAAACCATTAGATGAGCTATTCTTTCTGTCAAGGGTCTGTAGAAAGCAAATCATAAACGCACAGTCCAAGACCAACGAATCCAGCTCCGAGTACCAAAAGTGTGTATGGGAGACTCTTGACTGTTCACAAGTAGAAAAGTGAGGATTCAGTCAGACTAGAGGGATCGCTTACTCACATACACGAACATCCACCACACGGCCGCCTTTCCTAGGCGGAAGCCTCGTATTACAAAACACAAACCCCGTACCAACGCAAAACAGCACAATAAACGCCACTGTCATAAACGGTATCAACACAACGCCAAGACTTTCTGATGCGGCAAAAAAAACGAAGGATGAATCAATGACGTACGAATCCTCACACCCCACGCAAATCCTAATTCCGAAAACAGCCTTTGAAGTGCGATAGGTAGAATCGCGCCACCGATGGAAGCGCCCGCTGCGAAGATCCCGAAGACGAAATTCCGGTGGCGCTTAAAATGGTGTGCGAGGACTGACATTCCTGGTGTGAATAGCATGCCTTGTGCTAACTGCACAAAAAGGATGAGAGTATTGTGTAACTGTGTAAGGACATCGTTGAACGAATGCATAGGAGTGAAGGCGGACTGACCCCGACGCCGATGCCTTGACTGAGGACGAACTGGTAATACTCTGCGAGTTGGGGTTAGCTTACGTTCTTTGAATATTTCTCGGAGATGTACACGGAATACCTTTGGATATTGAGGTCATCATAAGACAGAATATGTATAATATGCCACCAGTCCCTATCAGATGTTTGAAGTACTATTTTCCCAGACGCAATTGTCAGCAAATCTCCGTCAGTGTAATTTGCGTGACGCTCACCCCAGCATCGAATAATGGTCCCGAAACGCAGCCAACGAGTAAGACGAGACATAGCTGGAGAGATCCTATCCAGGATATGTTATTCAAGGATTGGTCGGAGAGTTGATTCGTAGAGTAGTATTCCTCAAACACGCCATACTGCGACAGGAAGAGACGTGGTAGGTCATCACAGTTTGAAAGCTGAACAATAACGCACGGTGTTTACCACTCCATCTAAATATCACCATGAGCCAATTTCGAGGTAAAGTACACGAACGAAAAGCACGTACAGCATGTCACAGAAATCATGAATCCCTATGCATCATTTCACTGAGAAACAAAGACCTTCGCGTGTAATTCCTCGAAATGCTCACTCCAAAAACACAAAGCCAAGCTCTAGTCCCAGAGTCCCATGTCAGCTCTACACCTGAAGACACATCGCCCTTCTCATTTTCAGCATTGGCCTTTTCCACTGTCTCAGTACCACCAGCTGCCCTCGCCGTTGTTTCTGACTCTGATTTAGCGTCAACTTCGTCGCTATCGTCCGTTTGAACTTCGGTATCGCCGCGAGCAGCATTCGTGCCTGAGGAATTGTCTAGCACCGTTATCGTGGACAGGGCAGTAGCTGACATGGTTTTCAAGGCCTCTCAGCGAGTACGAGATCCTTGAGTTTCGTCGTCTCCTAGATCCGGTTAAAGTGGTAGCCGTCTAGATGGTCGTATGCTTGACAATGAACGTGAGATGGGCTGAAATCTTCCAATTGATACTGCATATATTATAGCCGAGGACCGTCATGGGATGTGTTGAGGTTCTGGTTCAGAGAAATATTACATTGACTTCTGTTTACTCACGACCAATCGAAAGCCGCAAAAGCCGAAAGTGTTTCGAGTACACGACACTTCTACCTGTGTTCGTGTAAAGTAGCAGAAGAATAACGTAGCTAGGAGCCCAATGTATAGATCATACGCAGATAGTGCATACATCTTTAATACGGGTTGAACCGCCGAGAAGCTTTCAACTTCTCCACTTTGGCCTTGTCCAGCTCCCAGTTCTTCTTCAACTCCAGCAGTTCTGTAACAAAGCATTAGTATACCCAGTAACAAGAAAAAACTAGAGAAGAAAAACATACGATTCCTCTGCTTCTCCGCCTTCTGAAAAGCATAAAACGAGCTCTTTTCCTTGTCCTTCTTCTTTTTCCCCCTCTCGCTTGACTCTCCGCTCGCTTGAAACTTCTTCGTCGCAACAGCAACACCACCACCCAGCGTCTGTCCGTATGCTCCTCCTCTCGTGACAAGTGTGAACCCGTCCTCGTCGACGATAGCTTCACCCTTCTTATACTTGGACTTTTGCTTCGTCTTCGCCAATTCAAACTCGTACAATCTCACCGCAGAATCCGCATGCTCCCGCACAGAATCTAATGGTGGTCGAAGAGTATCGTATAGCGCAGTGTAATGTGCCAATCCAGAAAGTTCCTCGGACGAATTAGGCCACGGCCGTGGTTTTGTATGTGATTTAGATAAGAATTTATCGAGAGAGGAAGAGTCTAAAAAGACAACATGGGCGGTGTGACCTGTTTTTCGTAACTTTCGTAGAGGTTGTGAAGGTAAAGGAACGACCTTTGGAGGCTCGACTTTTTCCTTCTTTTTCCCTAGTTTCCTCCTTTTGCGTGGTTGGCCATCTTCATCAGCACCATCTTCATCATCGTCTTCTCCTGCATTGTCCTCTTCTTCCTCTTCTTCACTCCCGCTATCATCTTCAGCAGCAGCATCCTCCGCACCATCCGAATCAAATAAAACCCTTTCAACAGTCCCATAAGGTTTGAAAAACAATATCACATCCCGCTCTGTCGCGTCTGGAGGTACATTCGCCATGAACAGTGTTCGGCCGTTAGGCCATACGTTTTTAGAAGTAGATGCCTTTTTGGAGGAGGCATGAGGCCTTGTGTAGATGTAGTGTGTAGAAGAGCTAGAATAAGATACAGGTAGAACAGTGAACCCGTTCACGGAAGAGGGTACAGACATCTTTTTTTTCTGCGCGTCGCGGTGCAGAACAAAACTGCCGCTGAATTCCCGATCGGGAAATTTGTTATTTGGGTTGGCAGCTGTTGACAAGCAGAAATCTGAAAAGCGCAGCTTGGACAATTTCCACTGACCAGACCTTTGAGCGTTGTTTGAGCGTGAAATACCGGAAGAAACATCTCAAGACGAAGGATAATGAGAAATGCAAGTTATATTATTTTACTATGTCTTCGAAACAAGGTAATAATTCACGGATCACGATGAAAACCAGGAAAGCGTTCACAGAGAGATATTTGCGTGAGAGGACAGGAGACGGGATAGAGAAAAAATTAGGGAGGAGGAAACAAAAACGGTGATTTGCACTGGTTAGATAATAACTCAAAAGAAAAAGGGAGGTAGAGGGCGACAAAAAGAGGAGAGTAGACGGCTAGACGTATCCCGAAGATGATGACACAAATCAAACAACAAAACAAAAAGCTAGCGATTTCGATACTAGGAGAGAGAGAGAGAGAGGTAACACGACAGGAAAACGAAATATTCAGACGAAACTCGAAAAAGGGGGAGGGTTATGAAAATAATTGATATCTCTGTACGCGGGATATCAGAATAGTATGATGAGAGATGAAACATGATGCTGATCGTGCACTAGTGTCCGCCCGAGAAGCGATTTGATCATAGTATGAATCCGCAACAGAAAGAGGGGGGAATTCAAGGAAAGACGGGGGTGCGCTAGGCGGATGAGGCGTGAACATGAACGAGAACATACGAAGCCGAAGACCAAACCCAGAATCGAAGCTCTGTAGACACAGATGTGAACGTTATCCAAAAACCACTGATATACACAAATAGCAAATAGATCATCGCTTCAAGAGACCCTTGCTTTCAGAGGGCCAGACAGAGAAAAAAAAGACCGTGGGTATTTCAACACCCCTCTTACAGCACAAGCGATTGAGCGCCCGTTCATTGCGACAACACTTCCAACTTCCACCGCGGCCTCGAAGTCCAAGTTGGTGTGGAAATGAAGAGATCCCGCACCACTCTCCGAAGGCTCCACAACTCTTCTTCAGACCTCATTAGCGACTAGAGTTCATGTCTTCCCGTTCCGGAATCCTGCGGTCTACGCGCGCGTCCTGACGCCCGACACCACCGAAGCTCGAAATCGACGAATCCCCCAACTCAAGACTCGCCAGAGTCCCATTGAGGTCGTGCATCGCATCGAAAGAGTCGTGTACGGCATTTGGGTGAGCGTGAGTAGCCACGCTCCCCAGAGAGCTAGAGAGCGTCGAATGCGTCTGACCCGAAGTCGGTCTCGAAATGGGAACTGGTATCGTGTTCTTGTTCACAGGAGAGGTTCCTATCCCGCCTTGATAGTTGGCATACCGCCCTCCACTAGGCGGTCGGTTTGCCGTAGGGGAGATTTTGGCCGCGCTGGTCCCTGTATTGATCCCAGAAGCATTCTCAGCCTTCATCACGTTCACATTCATGATCAGGGGCAGATCCTCAGAAGATCCATAAGCTCCGAAGCCTTGCATGAAAGCCTTGTTCGAGTGCGACAGCTCCTCGGTCGATGCCGAACGTCCGCCATAGGATTCCCTCCGCATTAGTTCAGGAGGGGCATCGGTGTTCAAGCTAGCTGAATACACACCATTGGGATCGGGCGAAAATGGGGAAAACGTGGTTAAGCGTGGAGGAACAGAATCCTGGTGGGTGAGTTGTCCTTGGAGGTGCTGACCCGAGAACCCGTGCCCATGGACTTTGAAGGTTCCTTCATATGATGAAGATCCCACGAGGTCCTCTCTAGACGCCAAATGCGCCGAACGAAGCTTATCTTCAGCGTATAGCCCAGCAGTAGGTGGATTATTGACGAACATCCTGTCCAATGCAACCCCCTTATTGCCACTGACGGCACCGAGTCCCATGCCACCAGCGTTGAGGGCAGTGGTGTTATTTACAAGGGGTAAGGAAGGGTCCAGATATCCCTGCACGCTAAGCTTCTGCAAGAGCTGTATAGCCTGCTCTTGCGTGAGCTGCCCGGCTTCTCTCCCTTGAGAAGACATCTGCACAGAGATAGGGTATTGGCCCTGGCTCTGCAGTGCAGCGGCCTGAGCGGCTTGAGCAGCGGCCTGGGCAGCTTTATCTACGACCAAATTTTAGTTTGTCAGACTTCGAAGGAAACAAAGGCCTACATTGACTGCGGCCCCAACTCAACCGTATCCTACTACCGCCGATGGGGAAACCTTGCATCTTCTCAATGGCCCGTTCTGCATCGGCCTTGCGCACAAATTGCACAAAGCCGCAATGCTTGCCGACAGGGACCTTCACCTATGGACACAGAATCAGCAGATGATCAGAGACTAGTGTATGCATTACGCCTACATAATGGATGTCTCCAAACGGCGCGAAAAACGTCCTCAATGTTTCCTCTTGAATTAACGGGCTCAGCCCTCCAACGAAGACAGTCGTGTTATATGGGTCCGTTGAAGTCAGCTGCTCTCCATTTGGGCCAATCAAGTTCCCTAGTATCGCGCGAGCTTGGGCGTGGTGCTTCCATGATTCCTCGGAAATCAAGTATCGTGGTCCGCCGTTCATTGTACCGACGGCGGGATTGTAGTCCATGGGTAGCTGAGCCCGAGACGGATCTTGCTGAACAAATTGGGTATTCGCGGAGGCGTTACCCATAGATCGACTGGCATGGCTAGACTCGTTGGAGTAAAGTTGAGCTAGAACATCATTTCCGGACCTTCCATTTACGGCGTCTTCCTTCGAATTGAACGCATTCGATGCGAGGCTGTTGCTCGAACTAGTGCCGGAGCTTGCAGTGCCCAGCGAAGACAAGGATGTAGAGGTAGAAGCAGTCGTAGCAAGAGAGGAGGCGGAGTTTGAAGTCGATGCAGAGGTCGTTGAATTGGGATTAGAAACAGGGGTGGAAGCAGATGATGAAGCGATTGGGGCAGAGACACTCTTAGGTTGGGTGGAGCCAGGCAGAGGTAAGGCAATAGTAACAGGATCTCCGCTTGAATGTAAACCGCTCGAAGAAGCAGCGGTAAGCTGTTGAAGTTGCGCTATGTCTTGAGGGGTGACGTTCGGTGGAGGTTTGAACTTTGCGGTAGCAGGTGAAATTCGCACTGTAGACAGAGGTCAGTATATGCGCAATTTTTCAAGCCGTCATGTACATACTTGGACGAGACAAACAGTAAAGACCGTGCATTTCAATTAGAGCACGCTGTTGATCTGCTTCATCGGTAAACCTGCAAAGAGGTGAGCAAAAAGGAATATGGATATGACAGTTTTATTCCGCTCACCTTACGAACCCATATCCTCGAGAAACACCCGTGATGGGATCGAGCATGATCTTAGCACTCTTGCAGCTGAGGAACGGGCGGATGAACTTGGGCTCGCGATCATTCCGGAGGCCCAATACGGGATTGCGAAAGACAGCTACCAGATCAGAGTTTGATGTCTCAGGGGCGAGATCGCCAACGAAGATGCTGTACTCTTTCGGATACTGCGGATGCATCCCGCCCGCTACGCCCATGCCAACTCCTGAAAGGCCGGCTAATGTGGGAGATGGGAAAGAGGCTGAGACTGGGGTGGACGATGTGGCTGGAATGGCGGACGCCCAACTGAGAACAAACGGGTTGGTAGAGTTCGGCATAGTAGGTGCAGCGCCAGAGGCGGGATTGTTCATTTGAGCGAGAATAGAGGCGGCATGGGCCGGTGAAGGGAATGTGAGGAAACAATAGCCTGGATTGTTGGCTTGCTGACCCGTAGCTAGGTCAGGCGCTGGATGAGGCACCTTTACATTCACTGGATCCCAGCCCATTAGAGCGCAGACTTGTTTCGCGTATTCCTCGTCCATCCACGGTTCAAGGTCGCCCCAACAGAGCGTGGAGCGAGCAGAAAGAGTGTCTCGTGCGCTGCTTCCACTAGAAGGACGAAGAATTTGGGCCTCTCGCTCACTGTAAGAAGTAGATATCGCAGGAGGAGACGAAGAAAATATTGAGTTCGGCGAGATCTGAGAGGTAAGTGGCGAGGGCCCAGCGTGTCGTTGACTGGGCTGGTGGTGGTGGTGATGGAATGAGGAACCTCCAGCTAGTCCCGTCAAGGTGCCGGCGGCATTGTGTCTGTTTGGTCCTGTCGCCCCGACTCCCTCCCAATGCTGCTGCTCAGCCATCCCTCTGCTATTGGCGTAGAAGGGGTATCCTCCTCCCTGCATCACAGATGATCCTCGTCGATCCATGTGCGAAAACCCATTTGTCCGATGTTCTTCAACACCAATTCCAAACCCATTTCCATTCCGCAAAATATCAAGACCAGGTGGGTACTCGGATTCGTGCGCGTCACTGCGAGGCATGCCGGTTCCAAGGCTGAATAAGGAGGGAGAATGTCGCGGGGTAAATGACTGAATGGTTTGATGTACGATGAATGTATCGCGAGGGGTCGGATGTTTGCGTAAGGTATGAGTCGACTAGATAGCTGGATGCAAGAGCAAACAAAAGAGGCAGTCGGAAAACTTTTTTTGAACGTAAAAAATTATGAAATATCGTCGAGGAGGGAGTTATAGATAACGAGGTGTTGAGAAAGCTGAATCGACAATGCAAGTGAAAAATATTGAGAGCGAAACAAGCAGCAAAAATTGGACGCAAGCAACGACGACGACAGATAACAACCGAAAGAGAGAAAATTAAAAATTGAAGTGAAATGATGGATGCACAGGAGAGCTGGGTGCAATGGCAGACCAGCCGTGCGCGCGTGCGGTAGAACTGAAATGAGCTGAGGGGGTTAAGATGGTAGAGAAAAGCAGGAAGTAGAAAAGCAGAGCTAAAATCAGGCCGTCTGTTAAATGGGACAAGTCTAAACCAGACCCAGTCAGCCTCTTCGGGGGGTCACAGGCTACAGCCGCAGGAAAAAGAGGGGTTTCAAATTAGCGGAGTGTCGGGAAAACAAATGCACGATTTTGTCATGATCCTCTGCGGAGCTTCCTGCTTTTGGGAAAGCTCTCCAGATTTTTGGGTTGCCCATCGGATCTCTGAAATCCAATAGGACCTGAGCGCACGGTGCCCATGTGTCCAATCCTTATTTATTCAAACTGCATGCGGGTCACTAAATTTCCACTGGATTTACCTGGAATCGTCTGCTGAAATGTCTACGAAAATCCTATTAGTGATGCAAGGTGTTAACTTGGAGGTTCCCATTCCATAGTCCCAGGCACTCACTGCTCCTCTCTGTCAAATCTCGGCACCATACGGTCAAAAGCAGGAAAACCCGAGAGTTTATGTCCTAATCAGGACCTTGCTATCCTTCTGAGTCGAACAATGCAAATAGTATCGTCGAATTTTCGCATCATGATCATCACATAGTTGCTCGAATCCCATGAATTTGCGCAGTGCTATGGCAGCAAACTGGACACGGTGGTCAAGTAGCTCCTATCTCCATTTCCCCGTCCTCATGGCTATTGATGATTCTTGGACCTACGATTCATTCGGCGCCTTTTCGAATCCTGTGGCTTGACAGCAGACAGCATTGAGTATATGTACATTATCCATTATAGTTACGTTGTAGGTCCCTGTAGGTCCGGTGGCTGTGCACCTTCTTTTTACTGCTCGTTCTTGGATAAATTTGGGTTGCTGTTGTACCTGACAGCGATAGTATGTTGGAACTGAACGTTGAACTTCTACACAATATCTTCGTTCATTGCAAGTTTTTTCGCTAGTCTTTGAAGGCTGTACCATTCGGACCGACGCTAAAGCTGCTACTCGTTTCTTTCACGATCGCATGATCCCTTATTGTCCTTCATGACTCCGCTCGATGACTCTCACCGTGCTTAGCCTTGACTCGAGCTTAGCAAGCTGCTTTTGGCGGACAATAGAAGACAATAGAGAACATCAGAAGTGAGTCCGAAACAGCTTCGTTAATATTCCTTCCTATGGCAACCTTTTTGCTCCCTTTAGGTTAGGACATCTCAATATCTTCACCGTCCACTATCAATCAACGAGTCGGAAAGAGTACGTTTACCGCATGATCTACGGGAGAGTTGTCTCCTACTTTTTGTGCGTCTTCGACAAGGTCCGGTTCAGACCCCGACTCCCTCTCATCGCGGAACGCCAGTTCTGTCTTAGCCAAGTATGTAGATCACTGTCGTCGAACAAGACCACTCCATTCATCGATCTCATCATTATAACAGCTCATCTTATCATTCGTAGTGGCTGAAGTTCCTTGAGCTAACTCAAAGCTTGTCCTCGGGACGAGTTCCGTTACCCTATGTAAGTATGTAGCAAGTCCGCCGTTGGAATCGGAGCCAAGATGTATATTTATACACAGAGCGAAGGATAGCTACTAGCGTTGATGAGCGTTTATCTCTAGTAGCATATTCTTGTTCTCTCTTGCCTCTATTCCTTGTGCACGTTTGTCGTCAATGTCGGATTTGGATCAACTGCATGGAACTGATAACGGTCGTTCCCAAAGGTGTGAACAGGATTTGTGTTCTTGAAGGCTGAGCGCTGAGGCTTCGATTGGGTCTGTCTGTCACAGAGCTCCTTTTGGGGGACAAAGGAAGTCTGCTCGCAAGCAACCGCGACTGATAAAATAGTACCATTGTTGATTCGTTTGGCAATCTATCTAGGGTCGCGATAAGCCTGATTCTCGGGTGTACTGTATTGCTTTCTGTTTGTTGACTTGGCCACTGCCTTGCTCTCCATCATGACTCTTTAGCGGGGTCAATTCTGGAATTCACAGTCTGAGTGCGGCACACTTTCCATGTGAGTTGAAGAGGAAGCTGATTCTCGCCCTTGATTCGCCGCCGCGATCGGGCCTGTATGTATCCTCACAATACGCGTGCGACAGGCTCCGACAGCTCTAATGTGCTCTATAACAATGGATGCTGGCCGCGTCAAGCTCATTCTGATGGATAGAATTCGGATGTATGTAAATACGTATGTTTCGTTCAAGTTCGTCACTCATTAACATTACTCGGAGCTGATCAACTCATTGTTTCGACGCAATAGGGGCTGATACCTGTATGTACATATAAGAACTCGAGCTGGAAGCATGTTCGTGCTGACATTGTGAACAGGGCAGGACGGGTCCGAGTTGACTTCGATCATGTTCAGCAGGTGCCAGGTGCTGGACTATCCGATGTGCGTCAAGAATCCTTACATACGATCAGCAGCCTTCTTCGCTCGATGTACGATTTTCACCACGATGGACCACAATGAGAAGACGTACTCAGCACGGTTTTATTGGACATCCGACTCACATCTCTCTTGAAAGTTTGATATTTGGCCTAGGATAGACGAACCCAGAAGTTCGCTGCTTTATACTTCGGCAAGTCGAGAATTATATCTCTGGAATTTATTCAATGCCCCATAGTACTTCATGAAGTACTTTATCCAGTGACTGACAATGCGTATGTCACACAACTTTATGTCGTGAGTTCCTAGCGACTTTGAGCCGCACTATGAAGATAGCGATATGCCGGAAGGAAGTCCTGGTGCCTTCAAGTACTGCCACCTATGACACGTCGTATTCGTTGAAGATCGACATGCGCAGTTTGAATGCTGAAGTACTTGAAGCCTAAGATCTCTGATGAACTGCTGGCTTACCTTCAAAAGCGGCTTCGATACGACGCTTCAGCTTCAGGCCTCCCGTAGTCTCCAAGACTTCCCATAATGTGTACGGTATGTGCATACCCGGCCTGTTCGGTCTCCACAATGTTCTTCACGCCCGTGTATATGAATGCTTCCCTGAAAAATTGGTCCTGATCTTGATAACTTGAAAAGTGCTTTTGGTGCGAATGATGGGGCCCCTCAGCTATGTTTGGACAATTTCTGCCGAAATTTCCGTGAATGACACAACCTCCTACAACCTCCAGGTGCTATATTTGGTTAGCATTCTGATTACTTATCATGAAGATGACAGAGTTGGTGGCGGCTTTCGCAAGCAATATGTACGGAGGCATACCCCAAAGACGGGGATACGAGATCTTTATTGAATAAAATATTAGAGTAGTTAGAGTTGACACGGACGTTGAGCAGTAGCTCACGCTTTTGAAGTTTTTTTCTTGACCTATTTAATCCTTCACCAGTGGGAGTAAGAATCGACTGGGAGAAGAAACTGTGCACCTCACCTCATAGGGACCGAATTTCTTCTTCGAGCGCTCTTCCAACGCTTCAAGATCAGAAATATCAAGAGAACATATGAAGAAAGATGGATTTGGGAGAGTTTCAAGCCCAAAAATTGACTCGGAATGCATCCCTGCAGTTCATGATCCCGTCAAAGTTGTGTCCGATTTGGCGATACGCGACGTTTACATAAGCGTCATTCAGGCCATCTCATCTTTGAAAACTCTCTTTTCTCGACGGTCGTCTGGGGTACATAATTGTGGACAGCGAGTTTCGTTTTTTATTTCACTCTTCTTCCTTCTAATAACGTCAAACACGACATTCTACACGAAGTTTGCCGGTTCTGATTGATGCACACAGGTTCTGTGTGGCCAGCGACGATGCCTCGTCGCCCTTCAGCGGCCGCTGGGTTGGCAAGTAACGCCAATCCATCCAGCAGTTCTGTACAGAACCGCTCACACAAGAGCAGTGATTCACATTCGCATAACCATGCTTTTGGGCAGTCTCAATCGGCGTCGTCTTTGAATCACGGAGCGCCTACCACTCCCCAACAGAAAATTGTTCAAGTTTTAGTGAACAGGCTTAAGAATAAGGTAGAGAACCTGTAATCTTTGTATCTTCTGCAGTAGACTGATGTAGTGTCACAGTTGCCATGCAATTCGGGTATTCCCCTCGACCGACTCGAAGAGGATAATGCTACACAACAAGCAGTCGATGCTTTGGTCAATTTGGCGCATGAGTCGCTGGATATGATCGGTTTTGCTCTCGGAGAGTTGTTAGAGAAACTGACGAAGGTACCGTGAACCACCGATTCTCCTCGAAAATCTCACTCATTCTTTGTTCTCTAGAACCAGGATTCCAATGAAATGCCTTCGCTCGAAGTCCTACAATCTCAACTCTTTCTGCTCAAAGTGCTTTCTGTAGCAATGGCTTCCCGATGGAGCAGGAGCAATCCTCGCCCGGGCTCGCGCATGAGCAATCGCGCGGCTGATGATGCCAAACGAAATCAGGGGACCTCATCTATACGTTCCTCAACTCCGAGTACATGGTCTGATCCTGCTCCGCTTGAAGAAGCTTGCGCCAAATATGTCCTGAGCGTCATGATCCTGTTTCTACGACAAACATCTGTACCTGAACCTCCGCTTATGATGTCGACTCGGTTCAACGACATTGAATTCCGCGACTATGAAAACGCCGAGGCAGCTACAGCAATCTTATCCAACGTTCGAAGTGCTGAGCCGACGATTTCTAGCGCTCGCCTTTCAGACCTTCAGCGTCACGAACTCCGCCCTCGACCATCGTCTAGTTCCTTCAATTCTGACGGGCAAATGAGTTCGAACTCGTACGCTCTCATCTCCGAAAGGAATGCTATTTACGAGAAGACACACATGTCCTCCGTCAAGACATCCCACATGCTGAACCAGCACATTCTGAAATATGCGGGAAGGATCATTCTTTATATCTCTGCCTCTAATTGGAAAGTGATTTTTCAACGATTGAGGACCAAGATACATTTTCTGGCTTCGCATACGGATGAAGGTTCAGATACGACAGATCTGCTCGTGCTTGGTCACAGCGTTCTGGACAGGCAAAGGCTTCTGCAAGTATTCAACGGTGCGTTTAGCACATTTAACTTTCCTGACCGAGGGACTGACCGGGTTTCATTGAATTAGAACTTTCTTCGCTGCTTGTCAACATGGGAATAGAATCTCACAAAGCTATCGCCAGTCCCCTTCGAGCTGCTATTTGGAGCTGGATTGAGGATTTTCCTGCTGAATTCAATGAAGCCGTCCGGTCACGCGGGAAAATGGATGGGGCTTCTGGCGTCTTTGACCTTCTTTACAACAAGGCTGTGGGAGCGGAACACGTTTTCTGGCCTACTCTGATGACTGTAATGTGCATCACGGCTGAGAGAACCCCGTCGGACTTACAGTCCCTGTACTCTGGTCGATTGAGCCACAAGTCCGCGAGGTTCTTTGAGGAAATGCTACGGCATCCAAACTTCAATTCTAGGATCGGAGAGATTTCGCTTACCTGTGGAACCGATCTTTGTCGAGCAGCAATGAACATCAAACCAGGAGAAGATGAAATACCGTTACAGATGATCGCATTCGATGTCGCTCATGAAATGAGGGTATATTACGTTCTTATGCATCTAAACATGATTGACTCATTATGCTATTCAGATTAATTTATGGAACCCAGCTCGCAGGTCTTTCTGGGAGTACTACGAAGAAATTAATATTGCACTCTTTGCTGAGGCTCTAGTCTGTTCCTATCGCTTTCTACCCCAAGAAGAAGGCCTCGGTTTCTTTGCAGCATGCTTAGAGCCCGAACGGTCAGATGCGGTCAAGACATGTGCTGTTCGTGGCTGTCTAACGTTAGCTCAAGAGGTATTATTCTGTCATGCATTCTCATTGCTTTCACTTGTTCATCGCGGGATAGGCTTCGCGCTTCAGCTGGCAAAAGCCACTCGACGCCTTAGACAAACTAATTGCCCCTCGTCTTCGAGAAATATTTAAGGTAAGTATCGTGATTTATCAATCCAAAGCGGCTGCTAAGAGACCTTCTGTTATAGGCTGCCAGCACACGGCGAGGGGAAGTCGACCACTATGGCAATTCTAAGAAGAGTGCACCGAGGCCTAAAGCGAAGAAGATCAACCCACAGCCGTTGACCGACCGTGAAGTACTTCTGTTGGCTATACTTTCCCTCTGGCGACATCGACCAACATTCTTCCTGACTGATATGAGCGAACGTGAGGCCACCGTGTGGGCTAATCATGTCAGTAAACTCTGGGAGTCACCTCTGGACAGTTCGGTCAAGGTGTCCGTGGCCACCACTACTTTGATAAAAGCTGAACTCTCGTTCATGCTCACTCCCGACGATCCATTCTTCGAACCGTGCTGTCAGTGGATGATGCACTTGTAAACATTTTCAATTGTGCGTTGGCTGGCATGGAATTCACTTTTCTTTTTCAGGTCTCAGACTCTGGCCAGCGTTGTGACCAGTCTGCTCTATGCTCGAACTGAACTAGAGAGCCAGCGTCTATGGACTGGGTTAACGCTCCAGCTGTTACAGCTTTACTTGAAGAAAACTGATGTAGTTATTTGTTGTCGTCCCTTGAGTCCTATTCTGATTTGTTCTATGTTACAGGCCCCTCGCATCCAGGAGCTTCAAAGAAGTCCTGCTCGCGCACCGATTTTCACGCTAACTGAGATTGCGTTGCTAGTGTCTTTACCATCTTCGGACAGTGGAGTATCACATTTGGCCGCCCAAGGCCTCCGTTTACTCTCTCAAGCTGAAAATCAGCCTGATGCGCCACCTAATCCTACTGTGAATGAGCACGACAAAACGGAGGTTACAAAGCGGTATACGGTTTATGACCGTCTTGGTGACCCCAAGATTCTTGTTGTGGGTAAGTCATTGTTTCATATCTCCTGAGCTCCTTCAACGGACTGTCAAAAATCAGGTCGTGTAGTACATCAGAAAAGGATACGGAAGATGATTCGTCTAATGCCTCACTGCGCTTCGGTCAATATTGCTGCGTGGCAGGAGTGCTATTCGCGATTCACTTCTTTGACGGAAGCCATCATGCGGTCGATTAATGATGCTGCTGACGATGTGACTATTCGTCGAGGCCATGGATCAGAGTTTCATCAAGTAAGACATCATTTATGGTTACGTTGGAATTTGCCTGATCTGGGTTGTAGGAAAAAGTATTTCAATGGCAGAACTTGGCGTTATTTTTGGCCTCTACAGCGGGTGCATGTCTTCAAGAGGATCATGATCCTAATTACCTTGCATCCGTTGTTCCTCAGAAGTTCTTGCCAGACTTTATGCGAGTAATGCAGCGCCCAGGCATGCTCGTATCCGAGTTCGTCAATGATCTCACTGCTTTGCTTATTTGCGAGGACGTACAAGTCCGAGATGTGGCTCGAGAGGCGTTGGGGGCGGAGCTGAGTCCTCGTCTATACCCGAAGATCCTCAAATACTTCGACGAGTAGGTTGATTCAGCAAAGGCTACGCGTCAGCGATCTCACGGTCTTCTTACAGAGTTGTGCAAGCAGTTCAGCTTGAGAAACAGAACAAGGATGGGAAAGACAAAACCATGTCAGAGAATATGCTTCTATTTGTAGATCAGGTGCGTTTTGGCTTCCGTGTGTTTGGATGAAAAATTGATTCGTCTCTGATAGTTCATTGCTGTTCTGAAATTGATTGCCGAGACACAAGTGCGAGTAGAGGAAGTTATAACTATCGACATCAGTCCTACTCTACTCGGTCTTGCTTCTTTCATAACTCGGTTCGACACGCCAGAGAGCTCTCGTATCAAATCAAAATTCTGCGCTCTTTGCGACAGTGTATGTGACCGAATGCAAAGTCTGACTCTGCGAAGAGACAGTGCAGCTCGTCGCGACATACTAGATATGATTATCGTGTGGATAGTACCTCCACAGGTTCGTCATTGCTATAATGAGTTGTCTTGACACTGAAATTGTTTAGGGTGGGCAGGACAACAATTCTATGCAATACGAACTGAACATGGCGTGCTTGCGCACATGTGTCAAATTACTTGACCATCTACAACTTCGCCCTCCAGAGCCGTCTAGCGCCGGAGATGACAGCGTTCATTTCGTTTCTAGGCTTTTCATCAAGTATTCGAGTGTCCTTTTGAACGGCCTTGAAATATGTCAGCTCGACATACCCGTAAGCTTGAACTCTTTCGCGAAGCTGTTCCGCGTTTGAGCATTCAACTTTACAGGTTTCAGATAGCGTTTCCGATCTGGGTTCCATTCAGAGCGTGAGGTCCAAATGCTGTCAGAATATCACATAAACTCAAGGATACTTTTTAGAGAATGCGTGCCTCTCAAAGAGAGACAGAACTTCGCGAGTTGGTGATCACGGGCTTATCGCACCTAGTAAGCACAAATACTGAAAGCGGCTTCAAACACTGTCTTCCCTTGGCCTACAACGAAGACAATCGTAAACGAACCATCTTTGCGCATGTTTTTGCGCGAGTCATGAGCCAGGGGACCAAGTTCGATCCTGAGGAACGGTCTGGTCCAGCAAATGATCAACATCGCCTGGTGACGGTGGGTAGAATTAGCTCTTATGTAATGCCTTCTGACTCTGGTACTCTCTAGTTGATGAAGGACTCAGATGTGAGTTTACTTCATATGAATTGCTTGTACATGCTAACTTGGTGCTCAGATGACACTGGTTGTTGCTGTTTGCGAGATCTGTCCGCCAGGAGATGTGGAGTCCATGATATCTGTTCTTCTTAACTTATTCGATACTAGAGCAACTCTAATGAAGCTGGTGAAGGTCATGATTGATCGCGAAGTAGCGCGTACCGGTGAGTTCTGCTTGGTTCATATTACCTTCCACGATGAATTTACTTCAAACAGAAAACGAGGCTTCACTTTTCCGCAGCAACAGTACTTGTACCCGCTTCTTGTCTGCGTTTGCTAAGATCCACGGGTACAACTATTTACGGGGTCTTGTCATACCCCTTATGAAGTGCATGGAATCTCTGCCTCCCGGGCAAGGATACGAGCTGGATTCAGCTAAAGCGGGAGAACAAGATGTGATACAGAACCGAAAGAACATCGAGTTCGTAGCTAAATCATTCCTTGATATCATTGGCGCTTCCACTGAGGCCCTACCTTCGTAAGTACGGTCTGTTTTTGGCATGTCGTGATCTCATGATTTCTTCCAGCATGTTTCGTGAAATTTGTGTTCACATAGCTAAGACAGTGTCAGTAATGTGCATCTCTGAACTTGCTATATCCTGATGATCTGTAGGTCGCAGCGGTGGCCTGACGCCAAGTTTGCTGCCCTTGGGGCATTTGTGTTTCTTCGGTATGGTAACTCTTATAGAAGATGCTTTCTATCGTTCACTCTACCTTAGGTTTATTTCCCCTGCAGTAGTTGCTCCTGAAACGATAGATCTTGAGATGCCGGGAGATGGTCTTCGTCGTGGCCTTACTCTCATTGCGAAAATCATTCAAAACCTTGCAAACAATATCTTCTTCGGAAAAGAAGCTCACATGATGGTCCTGAATGACTTTCTTCGCGAACACATCGCTCATGTCACACGCTTCCTGAGTGAACTCAATGTGAGTCCTGTCATATCCAAAATTTGTATCGCAATTTAATAGTTTGGCCAGCGATACAATCCGGGCGAAGACGACGACGACGAGTGGTTAGGCACGACGTCTGATGACACCGACATTCTGGTGTTGCACCGTTTCTTCCACAATCATGCTGATAAAATTGGAAAAGAGCTACTCAGTACGCCGAAAGCTTCTGCGGAAGGCGATTCTTCCGCGGTCAATGGCAAGAGAGCTTGGGATGATCTTTGCACATCACTCGTAGATCTTGGGCCTCCGATGGAAGTCCCAAAGATCTCCTCCCTAGACACAAAGGATCATCGGGAGTATAACGAGCTAATAGCTCGATGTGTCGAACGATCAAGAGCACCCGTTCAAGATTTATTCTTTGTAGCTGCACCACCAAGCGTAATTATGGACTCTTTGTAGCAGGTTTATTTATGACACTAACTCAGTATGGCAGGAGACCAATGATACAGCATACTTCGTCTTCCGTTTCTCCAAGCTCAACGTCGAAGCTATAGACGCGGAACTCCTGATGTACCACTACTTCACGGTAAGTCTCGTCAGGCGTTTAAGTTCTGTCCTGACCCTTTCTTTTTGGACTAGACATTGCACTCCCCGGCATACCAAGATTGCTTTCACGAGATCATAATTGACTGCACAGGCTTCACTTCAATGTCAAAAATGCCTTTATATTGGCTGAAGTGGCATACAGAATTGATACCATCCGACATCCGAATGCGAATAGTGAGAACCCATATATTAAATCCAAATGTCTTAATGCAGAAGTTCTTGAGACGAATGTACAACGTCTGCCCTGGTTCGTGGAGTCTCTATGGTGCTGTACTGTATCTCACTCTTTCTTTAGGATCTGC
This sequence comes from Omphalotus olearius VT 653.13, assembly GCA_000296255.1. Taxonomy (NCBI): domain Eukaryota; kingdom Fungi; phylum Basidiomycota; class Agaricomycetes; order Agaricales; family Omphalotaceae; genus Omphalotus; species Omphalotus olearius. The sequence continues at coordinate 32,637 of JH814894.1, forward strand.
CTTTTGTGGGGAGGTACGAGCGTGGAGTTCTATTGCGGAGTTCTGGAACGGAGCACACATTCCCGTTCCTGTGATCGAGTCTGATGGTCTGAAATACCCTTGTCCGTGTTCATTTTTCTAGCGTCAGGTCCGAGTTCTAAATTTTTGTCGTTAGTGAGCTTGGAACAAGAACAATCTGACATGTATCCCGACGTCACAATGAAAACGGGTCAGACTCGCACACCCGTCTTTTTGAGCATTGGCGCCACCCACATTCGAATTACCATGGTAAGTATCAATTCACCTGACTCACAACTAGGATTCATTGTATGATTCAGGCCCGGACTGCCCAAATATCGACAGGGCTAGTGTGCCGAGCAACCGAGATTGTCCTTTTGGCCGACGTCAGTGACGTATATAATGTCCAAACCGGACACGAAACCAACGAGTTTATCATCCGTCGCAGCCGGCAGGGGGATACAATCTATTTCACATCTCCTGGTAGGGAAACTATCGTCAAGGTAAACTAGTCAGTTTGATTTGGGGCGTGGTTTAATATGTTCTATAGGCGATCCGTGCTGCCAAAGGTCGCCTTAAAGAATCCCACGGTTTGCTAGCAGAGAGATTCTTGCGCTTCTCTAACGTACCGGCAACACTGTTACATGTGGGTTTACTTAGTGTAGACCCCTTGGACGAGGAATTACGGGCTGCGGCGTATGACCTTCTGGGTGCAGTCAGCGCATACCTCAATTATGACAAGACCCCCATAATAGCATCCAAATGTAAGTTTTTGGTCAGATTATTTTCGTTATGGTAATTAATTGTGCACAGCTGGTTTCATTCCCGGAGATTCAGTCTCATTTGTAATCAACTTCAGTTCTCGCATCGCTCAGTTCGCCCCACAGCTGACTCTGGACTTTATTTCTGAAGTTGCTGCTGGTCTGATTTCTTCGGAGAGAAACCCCGCCCTACAGACATTACAACGGATAACCTGTATACGGTACATGAGTCCTTGGATAAAGAATCTGGAAGCGTTTGCCAATCCGACTAGTCCTCTATATGAGCGTTCGGGAGCTAGATTGCGGGATTGTATACGCGTCTTAATCGACTTGACAATCTCTATACCTGAGGTAAACATTGCTACTTTGTCCTCTTCGTCCTGATTTTTGACCGTCATTTCCTAAAAGCTTGCCACAAATGCGTTCACGAGATACATCTGGAACGAAGTTGGGAAATTGGAGAGTACTGTCATCGAGATCATTTTCGATGAAATGATACGGGCAGCCACTGATGGTGGGATTGGCACTCACCGCTGTGAAATCATGACGCATACAATAACTGCAATTTCCTCCATTCACGTTCGAGGGCGATTGTTTGCAAAATTGCGGAAGGTGAGTACAACTTTGACGTTGTCAGGATCTTGACTTATTTTCATTGCAGGCAATCATCAAGGCATCTCCTCGCTTAATTAGGGTGCCTGCAAACAGCTCTGGGTGGACTGAAGTTTCCACCTTGATACGAATTGCGCTAGTGGCCGGTTCTGACGCTCGTCAGCCTGCGTACGATCAGCTCTATGTTCCTGACATTGCTCACATAGTCACTCTTATTGCCGGCGTTGGCTCTTCCCTTGTACGCAAGTCGGTATACGGCATCGTCGTCAACTTGCTTCAATCGTTATATTTCGCACGAATAGAGGATGGACCTGCTCCTGGATTTTTGCAGCTGATTACGGACTGCACTACGCAAGAAGGAATTCTCCAATTATTTGGCCTCATTCGTCCAAATAGTACAAGCGAGTATTCAAGCTATGATCCTCCAAACGATAAGGCGGTTCTTGGTATGCAAGAACGGCTTACAGCACTACTGGTCCGAATCCTGGATGTATCAGCTGGGTCCAAAGGTACAGGGTACATTCATGTGATCTTCAGTCTACTAATGCCCTCTGTAGGCCAATTGAATGTCTGGAAGTCTCGATGGATGAGTCTTGCCACTGCTTCTGCATTCCAATACTCATCCATGATTCAAATGCGCTCGTTTACGGCTCTTGGCGCACTGGCGACTTCCGATGTCGACGACGACTTCATGTATCAGATGCTCATGGCTTTCAGAACAGCACTAGCGCAACCCGAGGTGTCTGACATCACAGCCTTGGTTAGCATGTTGCGCTGCGTCACGAAGGTCATTCCAGGTCTACCGGGTGACTCTCGACACGTCCCACAATTGTTTTGGTTGGGTGTTGCCTTCCTGCAGTCAAGTCATATCGCATTCTTTGAGGATGCGGCTGGACTAGTGGTTTTGACGATGCAGGTGATGGAGAAGCGTGGCATGTTTGCCAACAGCACTGTACCGTTGAGGCTTCTGGAAGCGAGATCCTCAATTGAGGAACCTGCTCAACAGTTTGATAGCACCTTACAGCTGTCCTATGACTCGAATTTCTCGTTCTGTCTCGCTGCTGTCATTTTCAAGGGGATACGACACAGTGGGCTCAGAGAGTCAGCAGAGGAAGCATTGCGAACTATGCTCGCTGTGACTGTCCGGGTTGCTAAATCGCAACATGATCTTGCGAACGGGTACTCTGATGATGCACTTGATCCAGATGCGCTTGGGTATTTCCTTGCTCTTCTCTCGTTCTCGACGACGAACTCGGAATATCGCAGGCTGCTGAAGGAGTGTGAGGTCGATGAATCTATGTTGCCGGAGGAAGATTCTGCCGTAGTGGAAGAAAGCTCGGGAGTTCCCCCAATTCCGATTGATCTGCTAGGCATCAACGACCACAATACAGCACTACTAACGACCTCATTCATCAGCGTCATGCTGTCGACTGCTCAAGGAGACGATGCCGAGTCCGAGATGCTGTATAGCATTCTCGCTGATATTGCCATGTCATATCCCGAAACGATCCAGATGGCGTACGTAGCATACCTGTTTTTGCCGGGCAAGGAACTGACGATGCTTCTTAGATATGAAAGCCTGCAAGACAGAATTAAAGATATCTTCGCTAACTCTTCGAATCCCTCTATCATCCATTATGTTTCGACCATCATCCGGGTCGCCTTGGATGACAACTTCCGTAATCCTATTAGTCCGCGAATCGGTTTACTTCGCGGTTCTTCATCGACTTTGAACACAACAGATGAAGCCTCGTCCGTTCATGGACCTGGCCGTCCACACTTGAAAGCTCTCGAAGAGCAAGGCATGCAGGGTCTCGCCAAGAACTTCCAGTTCCTTCCAGCTAATAACGCGGCTGCTGGCAAGGTGCTGATATTGATTTCTAATTTGGTTTCTCTCATCGTATCTTAGAATCGTGTTTCGTGCTTTCGCTGGTTTACTATGTCAAGGTATATTTACGATACACTACTGCACAATCTATTCCGTTTATCTGCATGTCATCACTACTATTACTATTAGGATTGCTATCCCTGCATACTTATACACTTAGCTCTATTGTATCATTTCTGTATGTTGTCTCCCTCTGAATATTGTTCGTCTATGATCTGCTATTGTTATATTCATATACTAAAGATCTATGGAAGAATTCGAGAAACATGTTGCCGTTTTAGGTGAGCCGAAGCGCGACTACATGTTGTCATTGACCCTATTTGACCTTCACATTCACTTGAAACTGTACAGTGTACATTGATTTTTCACTTTCTCTCCTCTGCTACGCAACACGTTCGTTACCTTTCTTGAGCCGCGAAAATGTTGGGTGTTGACTCTCGCCCCATTACTCCGGAGTCTCCTTTGGCAAATAGCCTTTACGATGCCACAAGTACTATTGATGATTTGACCATCGCTTTGACCAATTTCTCGAGAGTTCCTTCGCCGGAACCGTCATCTTTGCTCACCTGCTGCTGTGGAAAGGATGATTGCGAGAATTTCCGAGCATGGCAGGCCAGGAAGTCACGTTTAGAGAGTCGACTGATCCTCAGTGCTGGTGAGTGGCAGGTTATTCAGTAACTTCTAGCTGGCTGACGATATTATGAAGAGGTTGGTCAAGCTCTGTTGCAGCGGCACGAGGCCTACGTGCGTCGACATGAGGTATGCGAAGTTTAACCAAGAATGTCAAGCTTCATTGACCCGGCACCTCTCAAGGATCTCACCAATGATGGAGAGTCTACCACCAACGAAGACGTAGATACTCGAGTATCTGATTTGTTGAGGGAGAAGAACACCTTGGAAAAGGTTTGATTCACCCGTTCTCGCCAGGTTTTCTTCTGACTTTCCTGTAGCGCCTCACACAAGCTCTTGTGAATAACGAAGTGACAGAGGTGTCATCGAAAACTCTATTACAGGAGCTTCAAGAAGCACGAACTACGATATCACGTCTTTCAGCGAGCCATGCCAAGTCGGTCGGATGGGAAACGCGATTATCGGTGGCGACGAAGGAGAGGGATGATATGCAACAAGAGCGAGACTTCGAGTCGCAGAGGGCGAGATTGGCAGAATCAAGATTTGCGGCTTTAAAAGACAAGACCTGTGTGTTGTTTTGTTGCTTCGGGTTGCCGTCCAATTGACCCTCTTTTCAGTAAAGCTTCAGGCCGAGGTCCGACGTCTGCAAAATGAGCTCGAAGAAAAGCGTCAACACAGGTTAGAATCTTCCGAGTCCATAATACAGGATGCACGATCTAGAATTCAGAAGTTGTACGCAACGGTTAGTTCGCTGGACTGTCGTAATCAGTCTGCTCACAGTCAGTTCTAGATCGGATCTCCCTCCACGTCGGTGGGAGATACAGAAATCACGAAGGTGCTGGAATCGCTGGTCGACGACAACGAAGGTCTTAAGCAGGACAACAAGGAACTTCAGACTCTGCTTGCAGAGTCAAGGGACGATTTATATGCCCTGCAGCAGGAATTAGAAGAACAGCGTGCAATGAACATGAACCCTCCACGTTCTCGAGCAACTACCCCTCTTTCTCCGCATTTCACTCGGCATCATCACTCTGGAAGTGTACCATCGTCTGTTCTGAAAGATCAATTGGTGCGTAATGTTGAACTAGGATACAAGCTTCATATAATTGATCATAGCTTTCCTTCCTTCCAGGCGCCTGTGATGAGACGACGTAATTCAAGTTTGGAGAGGAGGGGTTACCGGACGTTTGAGCCTCTCACACCTGAGACCGTCAACCGCGACTTGCCTCAATCTCCAACGGATACCGAATCTAAACGCTTTTCCGTTCTTCAACCTCATCCCCGCGTTGCTGCGCCCATTCCCGTGTCTCCCTTTCAAATCGAGTTTGACGATGCTAGTTCTGTCCCACCGTCCTCCCCTGAGAAGACGAGAACACATAGACCTCTCTTTCTTCTGACGCGTTCTCGCGGGGTCCAGACCGATGCAGTACCTGGACTGCTGTCGCCTTCCCCTGGCCCTACTTTTCCTTCTCCTTCATCTCAATCTCAACACCTCAATCTTACGCCGTCTCCACACGATCCCCGGTCTGAATCGTCTTCTTTTTCCGAATCTACTTCCTCCAACATAGGCATTCTTATCGAACGCGCCACGTCTCTCCTCACGCGCATGATCCATGCTGACGCCCTCACGTTGACCAACAGACTTAAACGACAGCATCTTCGCGGTGCTGACGTCGGCCATTTGTCGCGTAGCACTGTCAGTAATATCGTCGCAGACGTTTCTGGGTTACGGATCCAGTTTCGGCATCTATTAGAGGACGAGAAACTTGTTACAATGTGTACAAGGAAGGATATGAGGGCCTTGATTAAGCTGCTCAAGGATGCTTTTGGTGAGATGGGTAGTATGAGAGTGACATTGAACGATGTTATTCTCGATCCATCTATTGCAGCAAAAGTCAGCGAACTGGCTTTAGACCCAGCTAAGGCTGAGGCAGAAAAGGCTCGTGATAGTGCTGCGTCTCCAGCCGGAAGATGGATGGTGCCCATTTCAAAGTTGTTTGGTACGCCTACCGCCGGACGTGTGGATACCTCTGCAAGTACGTCGCCTGCGGCTGCTGCACTTGGAGGTCTAGTACGGTCGACGAGTGGCAGAGGTAGCAGTCGCCCACCACGGTTCGTGCCCAAGTTAGGTCCAGCTCTGTCTGCTTCTGCTACGACTGTGAATGTAGAGTTCTCCGGTGTCGGAGTAGGGCGAGCTGTCACCAGTGCATCTACTCAAGCTGCATCCCTTGAAGGTTTAGATAAAGACAGAAAGGCTTCTGATACTGCTGGAACCTCTTTATCATCTACTTCTGGTGTAATGGGTATCTTCGCCGGTGCCCCACGAACAATTGAGCCTGATCCATGGGTTGTCGTCCCGAAGGGTCCCCGCCGTGTCCAGTCCACTCTTCAGCCTACGGAATCAGCCTCTACATTCCGCAGACAAAGTTTATTGGGCGTAGCGACCAACTCAATGTCGCGAAATGTCGATGCGGTCATTGATGAACACAATGTTCGGCCTCCAGACGGTGAGGAAGATGAGGAACCGGACGGTGTAGGACCGCTGTTGCAGCGAACTCTTCGAAGGAGGGGGCTGTCTGACTCGTCAATACATTCGACTTTCATGAATCAAGAAGAGTCGATGACGAATGACGTTCCATTGCCCACGGAACCACAATGGCCCTCTAGAGGGTCTGTCCTTCAAGCTCTTAGCAGGAGAGTTCATAGTCTTAAAATGGCTGCTTCTGGCGCGTCGTCGGAATCAGGACCATCATCGACTGAGAGGTCACGCGGTGATAAAGAGGTTGGAGGCGGTAAATCAGGATTCAGTACTCTCATACCTGATTTTTCTTCGTGGGCAGCTGGCGCGGCTCTAGATTCGGGGCCAGGGCCAGGGTCTCTTATGGTTGTTGGGAGTCCAAGGGATGAGTCTTCGATGTTGCATCCAAGACGGGCGCTGCACAGGGATCCGGGGAGTCAGGGTGGATCCGTATACGGGCGAGATTATTATTGAGTAAATATTTTGGATTCAGTAGCATTCGGGTGGAGTATATCATACTACTTATCTTGGATCCAATTCTCGTTTTTTTGCACAGTCAAGCACTATCCTACTGTACTATAGTCATTCTAGTCTGGGAATTGTTATCTGTATTGTACATATAGCCTTGCAATTATCGATAGCTCAGTTTAGGTTTCAACATGCAATGCTTGAAGTAAATTCATTCGAACTCCGCCTATCCGGGGTATGTACAACTTTGAAGTTGTCATCCATGATCTACAGCTCCCGACAATTAGGTTTCCTGCTCTCCATGAAGAATCTCTTTCTCATTCTTTGGTGGTTTTCTGTTTGATGGATGTTATTGTCATCTACTGCGAGTTACATCACGATCTGTCTCGGTTGAAAGGAACACTGTTATCAACCCACCTGATGGTATCGAGCGAGGTGATTTCCAGAACACCAACGTATGTGTTACAATGCCGATGGGTATACTGTTCCGACCTTTGGCTTGGCTCTACGATTCGATGGTCTCTGTCGGAAACGTCTAAAGCATTTGTACGGTTAGGTCAACACATTCAGTCTGCGCTGTGACTCTGACACCAACCATAGTCCTTACAAATTCACTGAATCGAAGGTTGCACAACGATCACAAAGCTGTCATGTGCAAGCCTTTGCGCACATCTTCCCGGAATGCGTTCCTAGAAAATGGTTATCACACTGGCGCTTCAAGGAAGCACTTCTGTCAGAACCCTGAAGGTATTCCGAGCCGAAAAAAAAAGGCATATCAGTTGAGTACAGTCCGGGGCTTTACTACGTCACGTAACCGGTCTACGGATGTCGGACTGTGGAGAAGAAGCCTTAGGCTGGTCTTTTCTGCGTGCTACATACAGTGTACGCACATTGCGTACGTATGCTTCACGCCGTACGGTACTATGTATGTATTAGTTCCGCAACTTGTCTATTTGGTTTATGATTGACCCTGCTCTTCAATCAGGCTGTTGGCATAGCGCACAAAAGCCCAAGCCATAAGACTGACCCGGGCGCCTTTTTTTCAATGCCTTACCCTGACCGACGTTCATTGAATCCATCTCATGACTAGCATGACACTGCACCAGGTCTCTATGTAGAACGTCCGTAGCCAATTTCATTAAATTGAAGTCGTCTATCTGTCTATGTCTCGAACCTTCTTACATCCACTTCGCGAAAAATATTATCTGCCGAGACCATGAATGCTCCGAGTCTTATAAAACAACATTTATTTCTCGTTCATTAGTACTAGTATCTCCTCCTCCTTCGCCATGACTAACTCTAACCACCTACGTGTCTTGGTGTACTCAGTCCCTCGTAGTCGGTCCCATATGCTTTTCAAACTGCTAGGGAGCCATCCCGCTCTCGCCACAACACAGTATCCAATGGAATTGGCGTTTGCGGTAGGACCGGAACGTCAGATCGCAGGCGACTGGCTTCCTACTGCACTCAATTTCCCCAAAGATGATGCTGCAGGCTTCACCTACCAAACAAAGCTCGATGACTTTCAAAACTTCATAGCGAAAGCAGAATCTGAGGTCCGTTCTCGTCTCGTCTCTCTCATCTGATATCGCCAGTCGCAATGTTCAAAAGTGAAGTTGTTGTGTTCAGGGAAAAATACCTATTATCAAAGAACACATGATTTTCATTATCAAACCTGACATTCTCGATGCGGATGGGTATCCTAAACGACATCCCCTCCCAGTCATTGCCGACCGCATGCTAGACAACATTCGAGAAGGCAATTTGGGAAACGGTGTTGAGGGGCCGGGTGAAGGGGTACAGATACCCAATATCACCGTTTTCCCTGATCGTTTCTTCAACACTCTATGCCCTCTCATCCTGATACGCCACCCCGCACGTACGTATTCGTCTCTTTACCGAGCCAGCAAAGATATAGGGCTGGGTATTTCCGACCCAGATTTTCGGCTGTTCGCCGATTCGTACAAATACCAGCGGCAGATATTCGACTCTTGGAAGAGC
>JH814894.1:51429-73289 GCA_000296255.1 Omphalotus olearius VT 653.13
GCGATAAGAGAGCGTTATCCGCCTCTCCGCCATTACTGTCTTCTGTGGCTCTCGGATCACCTAAAATGCCCCTCTCAACATCTCGACCTATCGCTATGCCCAACGGTCGCGCATATCGGCATCTAAAGGACGATGACATTGACGTATTTGAGGAAGATGATGTCAAGCTGGTGTCACGTATTCAGAACATGTCATCCTCTGCACCAACACTGACATCTCAGGTGAAACCATCCATGTCAAGCTCTTCACTTGTCTCGAGTACGAGCACGAGCTCTAATTCCGGCTCATCGTCAGTATCAGCGTCTTCCACGTCCCCACATAATCGAAAATCTGGTCGCAAGCCTAATCCTAAGAATGCAAGGATACACAGTTCTACATCTTCGTCCGCACAGTCGCATCATCCCCCACCACCTGCTTCGCCCATGGTTGGGTTGAAGGCATGAGCGAGCGTTCGAGATTTTTTGGATACGGATCGCCCTTTCCCCTCTCTTATTTTCTTTCTCCTTCTATTTTTATTCACTCTATCCATTACTATACCGCTTCCTGGAATCGGATGCTCATTGCTAGTATTTCCGATGTACTATTCTATGATCGCCCGTCTCCCTGCTTTGTCGCTTTATCAAAAATTCTCGCCCATTGTTCTCGCGATCCCTTCCCCTACTCTTTCCCTCATTCTTTGAGATCTCGTCTTTTTCAACTCTGCATGTATCATTAGACTCTCTTGCTTTCTTTCGTTTAGTTTTGGACCAATTCAATAACATGAAATGCTTAGACTTGCTACTGGAGTAGGGGTATGCCATCTTCTCTCAGTACCCTACATAATGCACCTGTAAGCAATTAATTAATCATTATATGTACTAGAAACAGGTATCAATTCCAAGCATGTCCTCTGTCCTTTTTATCTAACAAGTGCTACAAACTGCAAAGAGTTATTTTACAACAGCACCATGGCAGACATATCCAGCTCATACCCAACCTTATGGAACTCACAAGGCTGTCTACCAATAGCAATCCCCTCCCCGTTGAACAACCTCCTCACTACCAGATGTTTGCCTCTGCGCTTACGTTGACCTTCTCCCCCGTCGCTCAATCCAAAATCCGAAGGATAACTCGGACCCGGTTCCTCGTCTAGTGATTCATCCCCACTATCCAAATCGACATACCTCACCTCACGCCTCACCTCGTTCACAGAAGCTTCGTCCGCATAGATATGTATACAAGGTTCCTCAGTGACTTCATCCAGGAAATGCCACTTCCTACAAACGCCTTCGCCGAAAGGATGAGGGAAGAATTCATCATCTTCAGGATCGAGATCATCTGCGTCCTCATCATCGATTCCGACCTCGTCTTTGCCTTCTCCAAGCGCAAAATTCATATCCTCGTCCTGATCCGTCATGGCAAAATCAAGCCCGAGCGCAGAGCTTGAACTTGAGGGTTTACTAGCTCCCACCCTTGACCTCAATCTCGTCTCACTCGAGCTCCAGATCGAACCCGATGGTCCAGCCTTACTCTCGCCAGCTCTCCCTAGACTCACTCTCCTCTCAAACACCCCATCTCTCTGCGCCCCATTATACAAGAAAGGATGATACAACGCCTTCCTTGGTGTAATCCTATCCGTTGACTGATGCTCCATAAGCCTCTCCAGTAAATCCAGCGCATTCTCCACGTCCCTCTCATGAGCCTCTCTTGAAGGTCCCACCAACTCAAACGCCGCACTACCTCCAGCTGCACCGAACCCGAAATCAGCACCTGAAGCGCCAGAGAGAGGGGTGAGAGGGGTGAGAGGGGATAGTTCTTCTTCTACTTCGGATCCTTTCGAGTTTAGGTTCAGAGGGGAGGAAGATGGGAAGGTGATAGACGTTGCAGAGGACACGGTATCTGAGGGTCCTTGAAGGTTTGTAGTGTCGATATTTAGATGACTTGGCGAAGATGACGGGATGGGAGTCGCTTGATCGCGGTCTCGATGTGGAACAGCGGAATGTTCCTTGGCGTGGTCTTGCAGCGTTTCACGATTATTGTAGTCATCAAAAGCAAGGGTGTCGTGGTTGTTATAATCAAGATGTTGATTCTCCTCTTGTAACTCGACCTGCTGCAATGTCCGCTGCTGAGCCCTAGCGAGTTGCTCAGAGTACGGATAAAACCGTGCGTCTGATTCTGGTGGAGTATACAGATCTGGATTCTGGTTTTGGACGAAGTCACGCCAGGACATGCCATCGGTGCTTATTGCGGGAACATTGGTGGAGAACATGCGGTCTGTGGGCATAAATAAACCATCCTTGTCGCTCGTTAGGGGAAAGAAGTAGGCCTACTGTGTAAACACGCAACCCTTTCCATGCGCCTCCGCCCAAGAATCGTAGCGATTTCCATTAAAGCTTCGATATCATCATTCGATTGAAATAGAGGGAATTTCTTGGTGAGGAAGAATAAAAGCGTGATGCCTGCTGCCCACATATCGAGAGCTAGATCGTGAAAAATGGTTCAATTCGCAGTTCAATTCATTACAGAAGAAATGGAACCTACCACCAGTCTGATCACCACATTTAAGCAAAACCTCCGGTGCTCTGAACCCTCTTGTGCCCGCACGATTAGCTTTCGAGTGCGGTCGAATATCTTTTTCCGGATACCCGACCTTCTCTGACGGCTGGGATGATTTAACTTTCGCCTCTTTTGACATTCTTCGGAAATACTCCACGTCATAGTCTTTTCTGTCTCTGATCCTTCCATGCGGGTGCTCGCGCGTAGGTGGGGTATGTAGACATTGGTCATGTTGAGGGCCGGGTTCCATGCGCTACGTGTAGCATATGAGTGTGCATAGACGTAAAGGGGACGAAGAGAAGGACCACGTACACAAGCGAGTCCAAAATCACAGAGGGTGCCTATACCTGTTCGAGGATCAAAGAGGAAGTTGGCAGGTTTGACATCTCGATGGATAATCTTTCGAGCATGTATATCGCGCAAAGCGCGTATAAGACACCGCATATACGCCTTAATTCCTCCCATAGGCAGCGACGTGAAATAATCCTACCGCCCCGAGCAAAAAAACACAGGGTGAAAACTCGCACACAGGAAAGATCACGGACATCCACTTACCCGAAAATCATCATTTTTTTGATACGGCATGACCACTACGACCTGGTCGTCCTTTCTGAACGCCGTTATAAGTTGTGACACATGCCTGCAAGATCTACATTCGCTGAGGATGGATATCTCGTTCCTGATTCTCTCCGGGCTGCTCGTGACATAAATCCTCTTGATCGCGACGTACACCTTGGCCCCCTGTGCGCGCGGTATGGATTGATAATGAGCGGAAGAGGAAGGTGGATGATGACCGTGCCAGGGATCATTGAACCACTTGGCGTGGTAGTGAAGGTCAATAGCTTTGTATACGGATGAGAATGTCCCCGTCCCCAGTCGGTCGAGAAGTTTGTAGTCGGTGGTCAGAGCTGGCACGGCAGTTTCTAGGTCTTGAATTTCAGCGAGAATTTCTTGTTGTTCTTCGATTGGTTTTAGAGATAAAGACTTTTCATCATCCTCTTCCTCTTCGTTGTCGGAAGGTTCGAGCTCAGAGTCTTCTTGATGTTCTTGTTCGACGGCTTCAGCAACGTCTTCTTCGTCTTCTTCAAGCACGACATCTCCTTTCGTCTCTTCCTTGTCCTCACCAACAATAATCAAGTCATCACTCCCTATATCTTCTCCTCTATCTCCACCCGCACGAAGAAAATTCCTCCTTAGAACGCGTCCCGTACCCTTCAAGTCATACCTCCCAAGTTGCGCAGCTCTAGTAGCCCCAGCCACAGAACGCACAGAAGCAGCTTGCAAGATAGAGTTCTTGTGCCTTTGCCTCTTAGGACCGACCTCAAATCCCGAGATAAAATCGGAAGAATCCTTCGTCACTCGCAAGCGTTTCCTGAATATCGATTTCGGTGGATGGGTATCAGACGAGCCACGTTCAAGAGGGTTAGAAGAGTGCTGTGAGAGAAGGAGAGTGGTCATCGTTTTAGTTCAAAGTCAACATGGAAGAAATGAAGAAGGAAACAAAGAAGTGAGTGGCGATCCTTCGAAGAGGCGCGTTTCAAGTTCAACGCGTGCGAGGGATACAGATCACGTGGGGGTGAGTCAAGGCCTGTGCTCCACGCCATCACTTGTCAGTCAATTACTCGTTACGAATACTCTTCTTCACCAATCACCATCACTATCAACCTTCTAATATGGCTCTGAACTGTGCAATGCTTAATGCTACAAGGGATCCTATTCCTTTGCCGCATGAAATGACTATCACGACTGTTGAATCAGGCGCAGAGATCATTCTCCATATCCCTGATGCACCACCTGAAGGAGGCTCTTCAGCTGGAGGCTCGGGTGGCGAACAGAAACTCAAGGCACTGGGTAGGATATGGGTTACCGATAGTCGAGTGAGTTGTCTACTTCTTGCTTGAAACAACCTCAAATCGTTTAATCTTTAATCTCATGTTCTATCTAATTAACGCCAATCATTACAATAGTTCCTCTTCACGTCCTCCCCCGATTCATCTTTCGATTCATTAACCGTCCCACTCCACTCAATCCTCTCGACGAAATTCTCCCAACCAACCTTTGGCTCCAACTTCCTCACATTCGAGATTAAACCCTCTTCCGGCGGTGGGCTAACTGACGGTACAAATGTCGAGGTTCGGCTGAAGAATCAGGCGATGTTCCAGTTTGTTGCGCTCTTGGAAAAGACGAGAGAACGTGCTATTTACATGAAGAGACAGGAAGCGCAGGATGAGGAGGGTTTACGTGCGTTTATTTCAGTTTCCCTAGGTGGACTGATCAACTAACTCAATTCTCTAGCCACATATACCTCGCCTGCGGAATCGAATTCAGTATCGCTGGTAGGCGGTGTACCAGTAGAGAACCCTCCAGAATACGGATCTTCCTAATCAATCAGTGGATCAAGAAATGTGGCGGTGTGGATGCCATCGAATCAAGGACATAATTTATTGAGGTTTCATGTACATTGTGTAGGCGAAGGCTTGGATAGAAGCAGTGTAATAAGATAGTAATAAGATACTATGCGACATGGACATCGACAGATACTGGGTTGCTTTGGGCGCTTGAAGGGCTAGCTGCATATGAAGCTGTATTTCATTCCACTTAAAAAATACATGCAAGTCGAGTTAACTCTGAATATCGATGTCTACGGCTGCAAGCCATCTGTGATATCTCCGTCCACTGGCAGTCCATCAAACCGCATATCCCTAAAACCAAAAACCATCGAAAACTCGAACCCGGATTGAGAAGCACTACTGCCACTTACCCCATTGACCCTAACATTCTGCCCATTTATCCACGCCGCTGCCGGACTTGCTAGGAACGCGACAATAGGCGCTACTTCCTCCGGTAATCCGATCCTCTTGCTGGGCGACCATCCTTTGATAGTGTTGATCAAGTCATCGGATTTTCCAGCGCGGAAAAGCTCTGTGTCGATAGGTCCAGGGGAGATGGTGTTCACAGTGTGGCCTTTGGCGCCGAGGTCTTTAGCGAGAACTCGAGACATCTGTTCAATTGCGCCTGGGAAGATAGGATGACAAGGAAGGCAGTGAAAAGTGGTTTAGAGGAAGAGGGGCAAGAACAAAAGGGAAGGTACACACCTTTTGTCATTGCGTAGACTAGATAAGTTGGCATGACTCCAGATGCGATCGTCAATGTCGTGGAGAAGAATATGACCCTCCCACCAGCTAAAGAAAACCAGTGACCACATAGAATAAATTCTTAGCGAAAAAAAAAAAAAATGGGAATGAAGGTACCACACACATTCTGGGAACAGTCGCGCCGCCTTCTGAACCAGGAATAATGGGCCCTTCACATTCGTGTTAAAATGATTTTCATAAAACTTTTCGTCAACGTTCTCCAGTGACTCTGAGCCCATCACAGCAGCATTCAGGACCACTATATCTAGCTTTCCAAACACTTTTATCGTCTCGTCGAGGAGATGTTCTCCACCCTCGACAGTAGACGCATCGGCTTTGATGGAAATCGCGTCGCCCTTTCCGATAGATTTAATTTGATTTACGATCTGGTCGGCAGAGGTAGGAGAGTTCATGTCTTTCGAGTTATGGGAGGCAAGGAGGTTTCAGGGCGCATCAAATGGACTGAAAGGAGTCGAAAACTCACAGTTAACAATTACTTTAGCGCCTTCCGAGGCGAGACGAAGGGCGATTGAAGCGCCGATACCGCGTGAGGAGCCTGTGACGACGGCTACTTTGCCTGAGATGAAGCGGGAGTAAGTATGATAATCGAGTTCCAAGCTGCTGAACGTACTGTACCTTCGAGAGATGTAGTCAACGCCTGTGATGCCATAGAAGTTTAGATGATGGATCGATGAGCTGAAATGAATGCGGACTGGAAACACCTATTTATACTCTTCAGCGACCATGGAGTTCTCTTAATCATCACCTCTTCGGGACACTGATAGTAAGTATTACTTACGATACGCGTGACCCACTCAAACAATCGCAGCGAATCAGAATTCATGAATACAGGCTGGATGACACGGTCCTATAAACCCACACGAAGTCCTGAGAGGTCTCTTGACTCAGAGTCATACCGTACACTCAGGGTACCGCAGTAAGGACTACCATAATGACCAGTATGAATTGAGTACTTTTAGATCCAATTCTATTTTGAAAGACTGACTGACCTCTTGAATTACTTTCAACCATGACTCGGGTTACCATTTCCTAAGAATATGACATCGTCTGCTTCTTTGTTTGAATGTCGATTCAACACAATTGAAATCTTGAGCATCATACTTTTCAGTGGCGCTCTCCTGTATCATCGGTGCTGATACCAATGGAATGCACTACCACTCACCAACTTGAAAGATCGTCAAACGCCGTCACATTCTGCATCCTCCCGCTCATACCGATCTACGACCTAATTCAAATACCATCCTTAATGTAACGAAAAGCAATTCAAGTTCGAGCGACAACCGCAGACGTACGAGGCCCGGAGTACGAGCTGGCCTTACATCGGAACCTTGCATTCTACTGACCCAAGGTATCAACTTTAGTACGTCATAATATAACGACTGGATACTAACCCACCTGGACGCCGAAGAACACTCATTTTTCATCTGTCCGAATGGTATTTGGTGGGTCGAAGAGCAGAAAAGACTCTGCCGCGCGTCCGCGCGGTCCACTTCAATTCTCACGGCGGAGTTCGAGCCACGAAACGTCCTGCCGGTCCGGCATATCACTCCTTTTTCATGTGATGCTCTAGAGCGGTTATGTAAGCTGGTATGTTCAAGCATTTCCCCAGGTCCCAGGAGAACGACATTCACTGCAGAAGGCTTCCATAAATCGTTACTTTTGGTGACATCTGGAGCGTGGCGGTGGTATGAACACAATTCTTGCTATTTTCATTACGCTTAATCTCCTGTTGGTCTTTTTAGTCTCGGTTTCTTCCTTCGAACATGCTACTAAACATGCTACTAAATGATTGAGCTCAGAAATTGCACAACTTAATACTTCGGGCGACAGATACCCGACTCAATGCAAATTATAATAGGCAGCACCAAACCCTTCATAGCAGACGCTGCGAAAAGAGATTCTTTTTCTCTCCTTAGCTTTTCGCTCAAACCCCGGCTTGAAGATTGGACCAGAGAAGGCGTACAAGAATCATACTCTGCGGGCCAAGGTACCATGCCTCCCCGGGCCGAGAAATTTTCAATTGCTGATATGTGTTGTGGTTATAAATCACTTGGAGCGTGCCAGTTCATTTGCTAGTAACGTCAGCACCCATCGCCCCTCCTCCAACTCCTCAAAATCGGGACCGCCTGTGAACCCGCAGAAATGCCGTGCGGGAGGCAGGAGCAAAAGAACAACCTCCGGCGAGGAGGGAGCGTGCTGAAGGGTTTGGGAGCAAGGGGCAGGTAGTGAATTCTATATATTGAATTGGTGAAGTCGGTGTCGGGTACTTCAAGAGATGATTTACTGTTTCTTGCGACAGACTCAATCTGGCTGGTCTAAGGTTAGGATTGAAGTGAGTGTATGCATCATCTGGTTCGAGGTGCTCATTCAAGTTTCTCATACCTGTCTTTCGTTTCTTTTTAGAATGCACCTATGTACCGCAGGGCTTTTTCAGTGCAGCCAAGCTCTCGGTTGGGAGTAGAGGAAACGAATATCTTTATTGGAATCGGCCTGTCAAGAAGGATGGATTACACACGCAATGATTCGAGCTTCAGAGTGGCATGTGTCGTCCTCTTTTCTGTTCGATCTCTGACTCACCTGGCCCATTCAGAACTCCAGAAATTCTAACAACCCTTCGCTCCCTCCTTCGCAATTACCTCTACACCTGCTGTGGTCCGGTTTGCAATCTTCTTTACTCCCGTCCTCCTTGCTCTCCACATGCTCGTGTACAGTTGGAAGCAAGAGGGCGTATCCTGGCAGCGCGACTGAGGAGATCGCCTACCCATAGCATATCCTCTTTGTGTCCGACTTGCGGTCTTCCGAAGAAGTACGCATAGTCGGGTCCTAGTAGCTATTGTTTCAGGGAGATTCGACCTCGAAGTTCGCATGGATGACAATGTAGTGCGCTAGTTTCGGGGTTTAGGAGAAAGGATAGGATGTGCAGTGGGACATTCTGATTATCGTCATCGTTTTTCCTCTTTGCTCGTTGCTTTCCTCCTATTAAAATCGAAGGCTCGATGATTCTGGGATAATCCGATGATGATTCACCGTGTCGCTGAAAGTTGCCTTGCGGACTACACGTGCAATAAGCATCGCTAGATATCACCGCTACTTATCCCAGGCCCTTGTTTTTCGTGAAGTCACAAGGAAAAATCCACGCCAATTCCAACCTTTCATGGATCATTGCAGGATCACTGTCACATTAGATAGATGGATTGAATTCTCGCAGCTGTGCAGAGGTGCTCATAAGTAATGCGACAACAACGTGTCTTTGTTTTTCCCCTAGAAGGCGGATACTTACACCTGCTTTCCCAACGGCTATGGCTACTTTGTATTCACTAAAGTATATGCATACTTACAACTACTCCCACCCCTCTAGGAATATGAGTCCAAGGCTCCCCAGCAGCCGATGATCACTGTGCAGTGTGACCCGGTGTGCACTGTGCAGACCTGAGCCTCGAGGCAAGCCTTGCGGTGTACGGACGTCAGAGGATTCGTCCGGCAAAACGTGGAACAATGGCGTGCATTGGCATGGTAAGTAAGAAACGTAAGTACATACAAGAAATTATTATTGTATAATTTTGGATGACCCTATCGAGTTCTTTCGAAGTATTTAAGGGAGTCACCTTGCGGTTTTAATTTTTGTCCTCAACCCCCATCTCATCTTCTCTTTCTCCTTCCGAGTCCCTCGTTTCGACGCTCAAACTCTTGTGATACCTGTCTCTCGTCGTCCGTCTATCCCTTGTAGTCGTCGTCGCTGTCGTGGTTTTAGAAGGAACAGACTTGAGTACCGAAGAAAGTAGAAGGAATCATGTCGGATGATATTATCGTATGTTCTTATTTCCTTGCTGCCTTCGATGTGCCTACTCATGCACGGACAATGCAATGATACAGCCAGGTGACGTGGTCGCTGTCAACAATGGTTTGGTTAAACGTGAAGGTCTCGTTGTAGGGTCCCATATCGATTGGGCTGTACGTGTTCATTCCTTTTCCATCTACCTGCTTCGTACTTTTTGTGTTCACTAGAACCTTTTCTGACTGGGTCTTCTGTTTTCTCGCTTCGCCTGTCCTGTCGCCTGACTATCACCCCTCACATGTTCAATGTGATACGAAACGCCTCTCTGGTCATTGTACTTCACAGGGTCGCCAGATTGTCGAAGTCCAACTTGATGGCGGGGATGTATATCACGCTTGGTGAGTTTTACGAATTTTTAAACGGCTGGATCATCATACTTATCCGGACATGTCCTTCATAGGTACCCAACCCTCACCCGCGTCAAAAGGACTGTATCTTACAGCCGTCCGACTATTGGAAGGGCAACAACAAAGACGATCGAGAGAAGAATTTACTGGTGATACCACCCCCCTCATTCTACCCACACACCCACGCTCTTTGCATCCCTCTTCCTGGACTCGCGTGCGCGTTATTTTCATGGGTCACTCCATCGAAATTTTTGAATTGAGTGTACGAGTACGAGCGGATGCGGGAGTCGTCTGGTCTGGCTACGATTGATGTTGGATATACTAGCGCTCGGAATGGGGCTTCGGTGTTCTCGAAGACTCAGACCTCTCAGCTTTGACTTGTATACTTTTTGTAATTCTTCGTGTGCGTTGTTTGTCTTGAACGGAACCTACGGGACTTTTGAGCGTGTGCTGCGCTTGAACGATATTGTATATATACGGTGCATGGGTATTTTCAGGTCGAGTTGCGCGTCTAGAAAGGAATAAGGTAGGTCTCAGGTATTGTGTGTCGGTAGATAGAAGTCGGGAGTTTGGTTATGTAGATTGTTTTCTTCGTATTGGACTGGTATATATAATTCAGAATCAGAGTGCTGAAACTGAGTGCCGGCGCCAACATGGAAGAAGATTACACCGCGGCGGTATGCCCGACATACTTAAAATTGTTTTCATGGACCTTGAGGTCAGCCTATCAAGCGATAGACTGCGAGATGTGAGGTTAGAAAAATGAGGATAGTCTGCGCCAGGTCTGCGCTAGTCTGCGCTGGCGGCAGAGCTTCATGGGCGCTAGTAGGACACGTCGTATGTCATACTTACACAGATCCGCAAGATGGCCGGTGAGCTGTGGGGGGTTGACAGCTTCGATGAAAAGATCTCTTTCTTCCCTCTCTCACTCTCATTAGAAGTTAACAGTAAAGTGCCCTTCCTGCTACAGACGCTGCATTTTCAGGCTGATGGCATGTTTTATGTCTAGAGAATCATTTCCTTAAAGCTCTCAAGCTCATTTCTACAAATGGTCAATCCAGGTGATGATTTTGTTGGAACCAAGTATGTAATATCATGTTGTTCAATGAACATAGACTCAACTATGAGATCTAGGGTGGATGTTCTACACTACTCCTCCAACTTCACTATCAAGAATAGTCAGTTTCTGACTGCTGGACATGATATGCATTATATCTCAGTCAATAGCACGTCACCAGCCATATCAAGTTGATATCGCTATGACACATACTTCATTAGCAACTGATATCAAATCTGAGATTCTCAATTGGTTCAAAGCACCAAATCCAGCCACCAACTTGGGTGCTGCCAGAAATAACATGCAGCCAGGAACTGGTGGCTGGCTTCTTGCTCATGAAGAGTTTATCAAGTGGAAAGAAAATGGAGGATTGCTGTGGTTGCAAGGGAAAGGTAAATTGCTACACTTGATAGTACTGTACTTTATGCTCTTGTGCCATTATTTTGATTCACGTGCTGAATCAAAGCAAACTTATCATGGTCTTCTTTTATCCTTGACAGCTCAACTTGTTGTGTACTTTCCTGAAGTTCCCACTGAACTAAAGCAGATGTATGAGCAGGGAAAGAGATCTGCCATTCATGAGCTCTCTATCTCAGAACTTGAGAGTATTCTGCATACTCTGCTAGGAGCTGGATCAAGCAAAGTCTATGTCTATATCATTATGGATGCATTGGATGAATGCAAAGATGCAGAGCAGATCAAAGTGATGACATTCACACAAACTGAGCAATATTCACATATTTATCACCTGTTGTCATTCAACTCTTTGCCCAAAAGGCTTTCTCAGCCTTGCTTTGGAAGAAGATAAAGTCAACAGTGACATTAATATCTATCTTGATTCTGCAATCATGGAGTTACCTGTGGTAAAACTCAGTGCATCTCTTATTGCAACAGTGAAAGAGCAAGGCGAGTCCACGACGGCTCACGACCACACATTGCTTCACCATGCATGCAAACTCGCTCCTCACCTCACACTTATTTCTATCTGCCAAACATACCACCACAACACAGCTTAATGACTCAGAGACGGACATCCTTCGAACCCAACATTTGATTCACTTCCCATATTCTTTACGATATTAGTGCTATACTTTCTCTTTTGTCCTGCGGAGCGTGCTCTTGACATTAGTCTTCAAGGGACTTTGCTCGCACATCCACCAACTGTCAACAAGCACACACCCCATTCACCAAGTGGCTGCCAAAAACAGGCTAAGGAACACTCGGATCGTTGGGGAACATAGTCTGTTGACGAGGCTTTTGGCACCTGGGCTGCAGGGAGGCATTGGGCCTCTTGGTAGAATACAAATAGATACTGTGCATCATAGGCTCATATGGCCTCCACACAATAAAATGATGAAAAAAACAAAAACAAAAACAAAAAAAAAACAGTGAAAGAGCATCTGCTAGCAGGGCCAATGGACAGTAAGTAATTTAATCTCTTGAGACCAATTTGATGCTAATAGTTCAATTGTGACATAGATTCCGGTGGATAGACTGCCAAATGACTACACTGAGAAAGTGTGGAACACAAAAGGCAGTGAAAAGAGTACTGCAGACACTTCCATATACACTGGAAAAGACATATACTACTGAGCTCAATAGTATTCAAGACTTCCATAAACATCCAATGTCAGGATATCCTCACAGTTGACTTGGAAGAAGAAGAGACAATTAACCCAGAAGAGCAAGAGAGTGGACTGGATCAAACACTTCATAACATTATTAGCTCTGTCTTGGTTACAATATCCTCAGAGCAGATAGTGCAGCTGGCTCATCATTCTATGAAGAAATTTTTAAGTTGCAACTACAAAACACTGCCTCCAACATTCTTTCAAATTGAAGACCAGCTAGCCCATGAAGTCATCACTTAGACATGTGCTATTTGCCTTCTACATTGTTGCACTTTAGCTGCTGGAAAAGTGAATAGATCCCTTCATACTACATTGGAGATGTATGCAGCATAGTTTTGGACCCGACATGGAGGTGCCATCAAGGAGATGAACACTGTACTTGTGTCAATGAGCATTAGGCTTTTAGAAATGTCATCATTGCAGCACTGGGTAAAAATCTTGAATAAGAAACAACCTCGGAAAAGAGGTCAACCAAATTTTAATTGGGAAGAAATTCAGCAGCCAATATATTATGCAGCAGGATATAGGATGAGGAATGTGGCAGCAGAGTTATTGTTATATGGTGCAGATGTAAATGCTCATGGTGGTGAGTATGGAAGTGCTCTGCAGGCAGCTGCTTATAATGGAAGTGAAGCTGTGGTGAAGCTTCTGTTAGAATCAGGTGCAGATGTGAATGCTCAGGGTGGTGAGTATGGAGATGCTCTACAGGCAGCTGTTTATAATGAAAGTGAAGCTGTGGTGAAGCTTCTGCTGGAATCAGGTGCAGATGCAAATGCTCATGGTGGCATCTATGGAAGTGCTCTGCAGGCAGCTGCTTATGGTGGAAGTGAAGCTATGGTGAAACTTCTGCTGAAGTCAGGTGCAGATGTTAATGCTCAGGATGGTGAACATGGAACTGCCTTGCAGGCAGCCACCCAAGCTCGTAACAGATCTGTTGTGCAGCTTCTCTTAAAATCAGGTGCAGAAAAGAACAATGAGCAATCAGAGGACCACCCTTCAGACCAGTAGCTGCTGATAATGATGGCCAGGTATATAGTAGCCAGCACCTTGTAAGTAGTATACCTTAAGAAAATGTAGGGTAATTTATTGTGTATGATCATATCATGTTTACATTATTTGCTCTGCTTAAAAATACCCTTGCTTGTACAATCTATGTACTTTGTTCTCAATCTTCAGGTAAGTACTTGAAACTTAAAATGATGTGCATAGGCCAGCATTTGGAGATATCTGGCCATTAGTATGGTTTGCTCCCGCATTTGCCACTGTGTATTCCAGATACACACGCTTGTCTATTTATATGCAACTGACCGTGACACGTCGACAATATTCATTTCACTTTCCCTTTGCCACCGTCCACGGTCCAACTCCAACTCCATTTTCCTTTATACTATCAATATCGATATTCATTACTCTACCTTTGCAAAACCTGCAACGATCTCAAGTGAACGATAATAGTCACTTGCGTTAACGGGGCCCAATGTCGACGGCGTACCCGCTCCCTTCGAATCTCTCTCCAGCGACTGTAACGAACACTGCGTCGCTGCTGCGCATTGTCGCACTTGGTCTCATATCCGCTGCTGCTATCGCTTCTAGGTTGTTTGCAGTCATCAACTTCGAGAGTATAATTCATGAGTTGTATGTCGTGTTGTTTTTCTGTGACGCGAGAAGGGAAGTGAATATTGACGTACGTTTTGAAGTGACCCGTGGTTCAACTAGTGAGTAGATTTTTGTGTTTCGAGTGGGGTTCGGTGATACGAGTTCGCGGTTATCAGTCGTGCAACGAGGGTCCTCGCTGCGAAAGGCTTCTACGTGCGTGATTCCCATATCTTATACTGGAATTTCCAAAAATGATTGAATACTCAATTGTAGGAATTCTGGAACTGGTTCGATCCTACGGCATGGTACCCTCTTGGACGTGTAGTAGGGGGTACCGTATACCCAGGATTAATGGCAACCAGCGGTGTCATCTACAACTTCCTTCATTATTTAAACCTCCCGGTTGATATTCGTAACATCTGTGTTCTGCTTGCACCCGGTTTTAGCGCTCTTACTGCTTGGGCTACTTACATGTAAGTAGTACATTTCTACGATATACCTCCACTCTCATCCCGACGACTCCCTCTCTAGGTTCACAAAAGAAATGAAAGACGAAAGCGCCGGACTCCTTGCGGCAGCGTTCATCGGTATCGTACCGGGATACATCTCCCGTTCAGTCGCAGGCTCCTACGACAACGAAGCTATTGCTATTTTCCTCCTCATGTTCACTTTTTATCTCTGGATCAAAGCTATAAAGCAAGGTAGCGCGCTCTTCGGTACACTCGCCGCAATCTTCTACTTCTATATGGTCGCCGCTTGGGGTGGCTACGCATTCATCACGAATATGATACCGGTGCACGCCCTTGTATTGATGCTTATGGGGAGATTCAGTAGCAGGCTATACGTAGGGTACTGCTCGTGGTACGCTATTGGTACCCTCGCGTCCATGCAGGTGCCATTTGTGGGGTTCCAGCCTGTAAGGACGAGCGAGCATATGGGCGCATTGGGTGTGTTTGGGTTGATGCAGATTGTGGCGTTTGCGCAGCTGGTTAGATCGCATTTGAGCTCGAAGCAATTCCAAGATCTGTTGGCTGTTGCAGTCGTGTCTATGGGAGTTCTCGGGACGTTGGCGTTTGTGGGGTTGACGTATAAGGGGTGGATCGCGCCTTGGACTGGGAGGTTTTACTCCCTCTGGGATACGGGGTATGCGAAGAAGTGGGTATTTGTCTCATTTTCTATGTGTGTTGAATTTTAATATCTCTGAGTACAGGTACATACCCATCATCGCGTCCGTATCAGAGCACCAGCCGACCGCCTGGCCATCCTTCTTCATGGACCTCCAACTCCTCATATTCCTCTTCCCAGCGGGCGTCGTCATGTGTTTCCGGGAACTACGTGACGAACACGTATTCGTCATCATATACTCTGTCGTTGCGAGCTACTTTGCTGGTGTCATGGTCCGTCTCATGCTCACGCTCACACCAGTCGTGTGTGTTGCAGCCGCAGTAGCGTTCTCTTCGTTGCTTGACACGTATATCGATCCTTCGGAGCCCGAGGCACCCATTGAGGTTAAGGATAGAGCGGAATCATCTGCTGCGCCGGCTACGAGTACACCGGCGAAGAAGACGAATAAGAAGGCTGCTGCTGGGTCACAGGCTTCTACGGCGGCAGCTAGCTCTGCTCTATCCGATTTGGTCTCCGCCACCACCGCAAGCGCGTCCAGCACGGGCAGCGGTAAATCATACAAATCCTCCAGAAAAACGAAAGGAATCTGGGGACTCGACGCGCGCCTTGCTGTGCTCATCAATGCATTTGGCATGCTCACGTTCTTTGTGTTCCACTGTACGTGGGTAACCTCGAACGCATACTCTTCTCCTTCCGTTGTGTTGGCCTCGAGCAATCCTGACGGGAGTCAGCATATTATTGATGATTTCAGAGAGGCATACTATTGGTTGAGGCAGAACACGCCGAAAGATTCAGTCGTTATGAGTTGGTGGGATTATGGGTATCAGATTGCTGGTATGGCGGATAGGCCTACGTTGGTTGATAACAATACGTGGAATAATAGTAAGCTTTCGTTCATATATCTTTTACAGTGACCTCATTGCTGATGTTCTCCCCACCGCTCTAGCCCACATAGCAACAGTCGGAAAAGCCATGTCATCTCCTGAAGAGATTGCCTACCCCATCCTCCGTAAACACGACGTGGACTATGTTCTTGTGATATTCGGTGGACTTCTCGGCTACTCGGGTGATGATATCAACAAGTTTTTGTGGATGGTCAGGATCGCGCAGGGAGTTTGGCCTGATGAAATCCAGGAGCCGAATTATTTCACGCCTCAGGGGGAGTATAGGGTTGATGAGAGGGCGAGTAAGGCGATGAAGGAGAGCTTGATGTATAAGATGAGTTATTATCGGTGAGCGTTTTGGAATGAGTGAATGAGTAACGAAGGTTGGGGATTCTGATTGTTGTCGGTGTGTGACCAGGTTCCCGGAGCTATTCGGTAATGGACAGGCTCTCGATCGAGTTCGTCAGCAGCAGATACCGAGGGAAGGCCCTACGTTAGATTACCTAGGTAAGGTGTAATTCCCATTTCATGTATCTCATTGTACTGAATCTTTCTTTGCACACGCATATAAAGAGGAAGCCTTCTCATCCGAAAATTGGATCGTCCGGATCTATCAAGTCCGAAAAGAGGATCTCCTTGGTCGGGATCTCAAAAGTGCGAACGCGTTTACACATGGGAAGAAGAGGAAGAGGAGTAAGCCCGTTTCTAGGAGGAGAGAAATTGTTGCTGTTTCGTAGAGTTGCAGGGGGGTATCTCGTTGTATTTTAGCATACATGCATGCGTGTTGGTGTAGGGGGTGGGGCTGGGGATGAATTTAACTATGCGTACGTCGCGACTAGACCTGTCAAGTTTTGAACCTTAGAACTCTAGCTGAACGGGAGACTGTGAGGTGATGTTGACCTATATCTTTTTGTTTTTAAATTACAGGAGCTCGTTGGTCATGCTCAGAGGGCTTGGTGGCTGCGGCTCTTGGCGCCCACAGTCGACTGCCAAGTTTGCTCTGATATGTATGTACAGGTCGAAATCAATTTGGTAAAAGGATCGTCCGACGTTAGACTATGGTATGTAGGATAGATGCCCATTTATCAACGATGTTGACTCCTCATGCTGGCCGGTTAGTACCATCGCTTTAATCTATTTCTAAACATCTATGTACTCACTGCTTCACTATTTGTAGTCACGAACAAGGACGAGACCATGTCCCTTGATTGAATACTCATGTCATCCTTCCAGCTTGTATCGCGTTTGCTGGCAGGTTTAATCGTCAGTCCTATTCACAATTCTTCCCAGACGGGTATCGATCGCGTTCGCCACCTTGCCGCCAAGAGGTGTACTTGACAATGAAGTCAGTTGTACTAGTTCCGTTCCATTACTGGCCATTCCCGCCAGTCCTATTGAGCGTCGTGCTCAGCCAGTCTCAAGTGAGCCCTTCCCGTTACATCTAGAATTCAGCCTAACAGTTCCAAATTACAGTGGGAACTAGGAGAATTTTCCTCGATGCTCAGCCAAGTTACTACGGCATGACCAGCCCGAGGATTTTCGCAATCAACCTTAACCAACAGGGTGACATTGTCACCAGTATTTTTCCATTAAGGTTCAGATTGAGTACTTCCAGGACTTGCGTATATTTTGGAAGCAGTATCCCGACCAAGGCTCTCCTCAAGATCGAAATCGAAATCATGTTGCAACTGGTTTGCAGGGCATTTGGTTGCATCCTTGCATCCTTTCGTGATGTAATACCACCACTTTTGAGCTAGGCGCCACCGCATTCGAAAGAGACGACTCGGGGGAGGGTACGGTCGAGTGTACATGTCGATTCACGGTTGAGAAGAAAGTTGGAGTAAAAAGTGTGTATGGGGCGAGGCATTCTGTGAAGAAAGTCAAAATGTCATAGGTGCGAATACAAATGTCGCTAAGTAGTGATTCTTTGCTAAGAGCATATCTAGTGAGAATGGTATCTTATACCTTCAATGTGCTCGGCCATTAACAGGCACCTCTGACACTGTCTGGCAGGCGAGGCAATCTAAATATGGATCTCATGTACGGCTTTACTCTAGTCTCAAGTACCTGAAGTATCTGTACTGGAAAGGGATCGCCGAAACTTGAAAATTTATTTAGAATACGTCCTCAATTCATCCTTTTCCCTCGCGCCGGCCGGTTAGTACCATCACCCACTTCGACCTGCAAATCTACAACACTTACTACTTTATTCAATGTAGTCACCAATAACGAGTACTTCGAACTTCTTCTTGGAATCTAACTGTAATAGATTCTTGAACAACGAGTTTGTTCTTTATCGCCTTCTGCTTTTCAGTTCAATCATCATGGTCATCCCTTCAGCATTGATTGTCAGTTCCTGCCATAGTCAATCACTTCATGACGTTCTCAATGACCTTGCCAACAAGTGTACTTCAAGATGAAGTCAGCTACTATTCTGCTTTTTCTGGACCTCTTTGCAAGTCTCGTTTTCGCCCGCCCTTTCGAGCGCCGAGCTCCGATTTCTCTGCCAGGCAGATTTAGACCAAGTTCATGTAAGCTCTCTTTTAAATCAAGTTTTCAGTCGAATAATTCCATATCATAGCTAATAAATCTGGTCCATTTTCCCTGGATGTCGCAGTGACCTACGACACCAGTACCGGTGATAGGCTCTTCACACTCAACCTCCACGAACAAGGCGTCCAAGCCTTTTCTTTCGATGAAGTGAAAACTCCCTGGAGTTGCGTGTATATTGGACGCACTAGCTCAACCATAGTTCTTCCCGAACCAAGGATCCAAGTCACACCGCTGGCACGCGAGTATTTCCCCCTCTATCTTCCGATACAACATCGGGAAAGCTGTCTGGCCGCGCATGAACATGAACATGAATAACGCAGGTTCTCATAGTTTGGCCCAATTGCCGACTACTTAAACCAACTTCAACAACTGAAATGCATATCGACGGCAGATTATCAAGCATTGTATTCGAGGTTGAGCCCCTTCATCGATCCCTCGACACTGACGAATACAAAAGATATCGTCCAATACATCTGTTTAGGCGACGTCAGAGGCTTGAGCTGCTAGCCCAAACGATAAATCTTCCTCGACGTTGGATCTAATTATGACAGCAGTACCAATATCATGCGTTTTGGAATCGAACTCTCTGAAGAAGGGACTGCCAGTGCTCTTCCATTTACGCGGCACGGATATTCCCAGGAGTTGCACGTATTCTGAAGGCAGTAGCCAGAACGTTCTGTCCAACCAAAAGATTGCAGTCACCTCGTTGGCAGCCGATCTCCCTTCCTTGCGTGGAGCATCGAGAAAGCCGTGCCCTGCCGTGCCTCACCCAGCTTGTTCGAACCCAGAACCTCCACCAGCTCGTCGCCGATTATTTCAAAAAAGTTGAAGAACGTGGATTTCGGATTGGTGGCAGTAAGATTCGCAGATGCACCCATTGTATAATTAATCCCTCGACGACCCACGTTTGTAGTGCTGTGCCTCTCTGCTACCTAGTACGCACACATATCCTGACATGACGCGCACTGTTAATGGACTACTTTTTTCGGATGGTCAGATTTGTTTTCATTGGTCGTCTATGTATTTCTCTTTTGTGGGTTTTTTTTTTCTTAGTTTGGGATGTATGCTGTACTTGTATGTTTGAACCAGGTTTGAACAGCATACGAATCCACGCTTGGCGAAATTTCGCATGCGGCCAGCTAGATAAGGACCATATTGCCGGAGCAGGGACCTGGATGGAAGGCTTGGTTTTCGGCCGATTTCTCGCCTCGTGTTACATGCCAAGCCCCGAAAGCGTAAGCATGTGGTCCCTAGACATGTATCCATGTATGTAGGTACTTAGCGGAACGCCGTAACAAGCCGGAACGAAACGGTGCCAATTTTATCCTTATCTCTGATCGAGACCTTTTGAGTATCAGTCCGGAATTCGTCCAAATGGGATCATTGCAAACCCCGAATCCGGCCGATCCTGGATGAGAAGAACTAACTCTTTTTATAGCTCTTCTTTGTACAGTGGCTGCAAAAATTGATGCAGCTTCTTTTGCAGTTTTTTTGGGTTGACAGCGGATACCTATTAGCTCCGATAAACTCATAGTGCATCCATACTTTCAATTCAAAATTGGTAGTGATACGCTGAAGAGAAACACAGCCTGATCCATATCTACACCGCCAGGCGAAAAAGATTGCCGAAAATCATTTATCTAGAATCTCAATGCATGCTGTATCCCTGTATCCCTCTAAATCCCTCTACGCCGGCCGGTTAGTACCACCACCTCACTACAGATCTGCGTCACTCACTACTTCACTCAATGTAGTCCACCAATAACGAGGGCTTCGAATCTCGAACTCTAGCTGTGTTAAAGTCTGGGTCAACGAGTAAGTTCTTTACTGTGCTTTTCAATGCAGTATACTTAGAGTCATACCTTCAGCATCGATTGTCAGTTTGCTTGCCAGTGATACTCACAATCCTAGAGCGTGATCAGCGATGAAAGCAGCTACTATCCTCATTCCTCTACTGGCCTTTTTTGCTAGTCTCGTCCTCGCCCAATCTCTAGACCGCCGAGCTCCAGTATCTCTAGGCAAATTCAAACCATCTCTAGGCAAATTCAACCCATTTTCACGTAAATTCTCTTTTTAAATCAACTGTTCAGTCTACTAACTTCATGTTACAGTTTTCACTCCTGGTCCATATGGCCTGAATATCGAGTTGACCTACAACAGCACTACACACGCTCGGCGTTTCGCTCTCAACCTCGTTCAAACTCGGCCACCCGATGTTCTTCCATTAAGCCTCAGTAACTTGAAAAAGCGCTGGGCTTGCATATATTTGCAGGGCACTGAAAACATAGTTGTTCCTGAACGAGGAACGATCAGAGTTGCACGGGCGACTCTCGAACGGACGCTCAAGGAGCTCAATTCGAACATCCAGAAGTATGCCCGGCCGAGCATGACCACGAAGCATTACACCGATGGCAGGAGCTGTTCTGAACCAATTGTCGACTACTTGAAACGACTTCAAAAAGTGAACTACATATCGATGTCGGATTATCAGGCATTGGAGTCGAGGTTGAGCCCATCCATCGATCCCGGGGCGACAAATACACAAGTCGCTCATTACATCTGCTCTGGCGACGTTAAAGGCTTGAACTGCAATCCGCGTGAAGAGTTTTTCCTCGACATTGAAGCTTTCTATGACAGCAGCACCAGGACCAGGCGTTTCGCACTCAACCTCCACGGACCACGTGATTTTTTTACGTTTCGATTCAAGAGAACTCCTTGGAGTTGCGAGTATTTTGGAGGCAGTACCCCGAACGATCTGCACGATCTGCATATCAAAAGCATTCCTATCAGCCCTTTGCCAAACGACGTAGACTTCGACTCTCTCGTCCTCAACATCGAGGAAACCATGTCTTATCCTTGGCCAACGAAAGGGAGAATTGGACGATCCAACAGCTGTATCTACCCCATCGCCAACTACTTAGACCAGCTTTCAAGATTTGGATATATCCAGTTTAAGGATTGGCAGAAGTTGGAGTCGCAAGTTCGCCCATTGATGGACATTGCTCTCTCAACGACAAGCAATATTCTTCGATACTCTTGTTCTGAAGATTTTGAAGGCATCAGCTGTAGGGCTATCAGTCCTCCCATCCCTGCTGAGTCGTTGGACAGAAGTCAGCCGGGATCGCCTGACGGTCTAGCCGCT
>JH814895.1:0-30703 GCA_000296255.1 Omphalotus olearius VT 653.13
TTTCGGTTCTTTTTAGGACTGTGGATATACGGACGGACGGACGTTCACGTAGCTCATGATTTTTTTGAATTTATTCGAATTGTTCGATTCCGATCCCGATTCGTAATATGCCAACAAGCTACTTACTTAGCTTTCTACCAACCAGGCTAAGTATTTCTGATTCATGGTTGTTGTATTTTCGAGCCTTAATGGTTAACAGTACATATGTATTTACCCTAGTCCTACCAATGGCCAGTTATCCATACCTCCTGAAGGGGACCTGAAGGTACCCCCCGGGACCCGAATGCTTCGCTTCAAGTCTAGACTCGGATGAATCATGAAACTTGAAATTTGAAACTCCACATCAAATTCAATCACGGCTATCTTAAGTAGTATCATTGTATGTATCTATATAGATCTATATCCATGATCAAAATTGCGATCATGAAGAGGTCGGGAAGTGGGACCACCTCCTGGTTTATGCTCCTGTATCGTATGATATGTACAAGTATGTACAGAGGCTCCTGTAAACTGGTTCGGATCAAGATTAAGTACATAGATATGTAAGAGAAAGTCCACTAAACTAAAGAGTTGGCAAAGAGTCAAGACTAAAGGAGACCCTGAGGGTCAAGGTCGAATAACTACAGTGTGTATGAGTGTGTATGTAACAGACATAACTTTGAGGCCTGAGGGTGGTTCCAACGGGCCAACGCACCATGGGTTCGTTTATTGAGTCAGAAATGAATCCATGATGCGCATAGGAGGCCCTCGAATTCGTAAACATCTCAAACGTTAATCCCTCCCCGGGGGACCCTTGTGCGACGTGCATTTAATAGGTTCAGGATTAGGATTTCAGGATCAGGATTTCAGGATCTCGTTCGGAAGAACCCCCCGGGAACTCAGGGTAGCTCAGGCTTCAAATGCATGAATCGCCGTAACCCGTGGAGCCTTGCGCTCTTGCTAGGCCCATCCTCCCTACTAATGTTACCTTTCCATTGAGACTCGGTATCCAAAATGGGGGTAACAGAATAGTTGGGTGAGAATTGTCCACGGTAAAACGGCGGGTGGTCAGGCAACGCCCCCAAGTTAGTGAGATATTCGAACAACTTGAAGGGGGAGAAAGAGAT
This sequence comes from Omphalotus olearius VT 653.13, assembly GCA_000296255.1. NCBI lineage: Eukaryota > Fungi > Basidiomycota > Agaricomycetes > Agaricales > Omphalotaceae > Omphalotus > Omphalotus olearius. Next base: position 1,107 of record JH814895.1, read on the forward strand.
CAGAATTTTGTAGTATCGGTTGCGGTTTGAGAATATGTAGAACGTGGAATTGGCGCCGCAACCGTGGTGGGCATGTGCATTATATGATCATCACGAGGTATATGAGTTACAGAGCCTGGCGTTTGTAAGTTGACGTTGGACTGCATGGCGCTATGTATTACATGTGTATGTATGGACTCGGATTCGAGATGTTTTCTGTAACAATAAGTTGATTAGATCCTGCGTATCAACACCCAAACCGCAGTGACCACCAGTCGACATGTACATGTGCATTGTTCCGTTTTTTCGTCATGTTTCCGCAGAATTTTATAGTGGAAACTTTAGAGTAGATAGATGGATGGATACACTGATACAGTTTGATGCGATGGGTTTGATCCATGGTACCGAATCTTCCGATCGCCGTTTCGGGGTCCGCCTCACACGTGGTATTGAGATGTAGACTTTGCCTTCCCGGTTTTGCAGGGTTTTGTAGGATTTTTACATCTCAATCGCTAATTTGTATATAACATATGATTGGCACCCTTTTGATATTGATCTTGATCTCCCAAATCGCCTTAAACGCGTCTCTCTTTGATTCAAAACGCGAATCTTCTCTTCTCTGTTTGCTTTTTCGGTCCTTCTTTGTCTTTGCTCTACGGCCGACCGAAAGTTCTGGTTTTTTTTTTGAAACGCAGCGCTAGAGATACTTGATCATAAGTATGGTTCGAGGAAGAAAGCGGGACGTTTCGGCCCCCCTGACTCGGTCGTTGGTTCTCCAAAGAGACTATCGAGCTAGGAAAGCAAAATACGTCTCGGATCTCGAAGCTAAATGTCGGGATTTAGAAGAGCAGAATGCTAGGTTGTTGGAAGAGGTGAAAGATCTTAGGGATGAACTATACGAACGAGAGGTTAGTGGTACGGAGACGTTGGCGTCTTTAACGACCAAGGCGGAGGGTAAAAAGGTATGAGATCCACTCCGATCTTTCACTTCTAGTAGGTAAATGGTTCTCATTTCTGAACGTGCAGGCACATGCTTTGAGTGAAGTTTTGAGTTCACTGTCCTCGGCAGTGAGCTCTATCCAGACTTTTCAAAGAATCACGCTTGGACCACATTTCGCTGATCGAAGACCTATGAAGGCTTTGAACGCAAGTTCTTCACATACGATGCATGCGCCGAAGCCATCGTGGCCAATATCATCGTTATCTCGTTCCCCTCCAAATGCAACGCTCCGGCCTCCTTCCTCCGAGCCACCAAGCGGTACATCGTCGCATTGGACAGACGTCAGTTCGGACAGCGTATCGTTAGGTAGCGAAGAGCAGGCATCAACTGAGAGAAGAAATCACCCACTACAGCTTTATTCACCCATTTCAAACGCCGACCAGCGCTCTCGTTCCCGTTCCCGCTCAAACGCTACTACGGATTTGGAGCACGATTATTGGGAATCCCTGACAAGGCCGTCTTCAGGAGGTAGCAACAGTGGTCCGACACGAGCGGTTGATACCCGCGTTATTAATGAAGATTCAGAGACGATGGGTCACTTACGCTCCTCACTGAGGCATCATTTATCTAGTAGCGCTCATTCTACTAGTGGCCCCGCGAATGGGTTGAGCGGAATCGGCGGAGCTGGTGGTCAACATAATATTCTTCATCGAGAGCCGTTCATGATGGATTACGTTGGGGGCGAAACTTCGTCTGTGCAGGTACCTGTAGGAGTATCAGGATCCCTACCGAGATCTTCGTCGGGTATGATGCATCTCAGGGGTATGAATTCGGGCCCTGTGTTGACTGATGTTAGGGGTATGCCTAGTCAGTCGAGCATACGTTCGACTGTCACTGGGACCGGTGGAACGGATATCGTACCACCTTATAACCACCTATCTGCGTATGCAGCTTCCATATATGGGTCTCTTCATACTCCGAATTCGAACGTATTCGAGCAGGATAACCAGGGTAATCTTTCCTATGATCGTATGGTCTCGCAACATAGTCTACGGACTTGGAACCAGTGATCCATCGGCGAGCTCTAATTCCTTCCGTTTTTTCTTTCTTTTCTTCATGATTAGTGTGTCTGCGTAGGCCGTAAGTGACACTTATAAGTTATACTTGTAACGTAATTGTAATTGAAGGACATGTAACCCCCATTGACATTTGTTAATTTATTTGTATGTATGCTTTACTCACCCCGTAAAGTTTTGCCTTGAAGTTGAAATTATCATCACTATGTCACTAGTAAGTACTCGGATATGTTCCGCAGCTTGCAAGGGTAGTCCGAACTCCGAGTCTTGGACTGAACAACAGGCCCACCCTCTTTAACCGCACATGAGATTGAATAACTTGACAATCAGTAAGATAGGAATCTCCCATCATGCATCGTGGCCTCCAGTGATAGATAGCAATGTTTAGAGCACCTTGGAGGCGATCGACCGTGGGGCAGAATTGCTTCTGTAGGCCCGGCCGTGTTTGTATGAGTCATCGGTAGGAGAAATTAAGCCCTCGGGTTTGTGTTACGAAGGCTCGCCCGTAGCTCAGAGTTGCCTAGGGGAGACTAGGTTTGTGTACCGTGTGTTTCTTGACTCGACCCTCTTCGACCCTCGCATAAGTAGAGGGTTGGCTGTGTACATACGTACTATGATAGGATTCGGAAAAAAGTTTGATTGTCTGTCTGTCTGTCGGATAGAAAAGATCTCGTGTTTGAGAGATATGTACATAAATGTACTTAGGGTCACATAGACGTACGTTTTAAACCTCTCGGCTCTAGGCCTACATACTTAGGCATATAGGAGTGAGTACTAAGCGCATTTAGCAATAGGAAAGGCACGAGTCAAGAACTGCTTTGCCTCTTTTGAATCGCTTGAAGATGAGCAGAAGGAGGTATATATGATGTTGGACAGAAGAGAGTATACAAGTCGATGTGGGACGAGAATTCTGCTTGAAACTGACTCTACGTCGATGGATGCTTGAACGGGGCTGTTCAAGTGTCGGAGTTTGAGAGAAAGTTCTCACGGCACTCGGCGTCAATTATCTCATTACGTAAATGCGGAGCGCCCAACTTTCCTTCAAGCCAAAGTCCACATGAACCAGAGCGCCGTCTACTTTCTGACTCTTTGAACGAGAATGTACACTATTTTTTCAAGGAAATTTAGTACGCTATTTCTCTATATCTTATTCAGTGCCCAAAAATATTTAAGCTATCCTTTCTCATGGTCATATCCTACCTTGGCTTTTCACGCGGTTCAAGGCTGTTCTTGCTTGCGCTTGCTCGACACGCGCGATGCTTTATAGCGATGTCGATTTGTTTCTGGGATCTTATTCAGTGAACGAACATACCTATTCGTCATATCAATATTAGGTGTTCATAACTCGGCCAGCCACATTATCATATGCGGAGTCGGTTCCGCATGAGAGGGTAATCGTGCTGAGGGTGTTTGAAGTAAGGGTACATACCTGTAAGACTTCTTTCACTCAAAGTGCTACAGCTTATTAATTAATATGTGCTTGTTCTTTCCTGTTTTAGGGACGACTCGGAACAGTTGATACATATACACTGTCGCGGTCGTTGAATTTCGTGTTATGTGGTGTTGGATTGACTCGGAAGATGATGATGCCGTTTTGGAGTCACTGTGGGTTCGTTCTATGTCTAGGGATAGGGGTGGTACGACTCCGAGCGAGGGCCACCGAACGAGACTCAGATTGGGGGGAGCTGAGGTCCGTCCCGTGTCCGGTGCCACGGCGTTCAGGAATCCATACGTTGGCTTATGCCATGCCTCCACAGGTCCCACACCAGTGCGAAATCATCCCGGATTCCGCAATTGAAGTGCTCTATCATGATACCCAGAATGGTGAACTGTTACTTTTGGGATGAGCGCAGCGCTGACCGAGCAGGTGATATAGCTGAATTTGAAGCCCGAGATCCCCATCCCATCCTGAGATGGGTAGTATCTTGCGTTTTTGGCCGAGGCCGATTGATACTGTACGTTCCCTTTACGATTTGAGATTTGGGATTATGATGAGTCTTGCTCTGTTAGCGTTGTACTAGCCTAGGACACGGAAGCCCTAGCTTGCATGGGCTTTTAAAATTACTATCGATATCGAAAACCGATGATGCACAGTTATCCGTAACAGACCACGGTCAAGGCTCCCTCAGGTTGACGATCTTCGGGCGGGGAACACTCCCGAGTATGTAGGATGTGTAAGTAACCGTGACGATCTGTCGTGGAAGTTTCTTGTTCGAGGACCGTGCCTTTGGAAGGGTGGGTATTGATCATGGTCATGTAATCATAAAGGACTCGAAACGAGAGTTCCCCAGCGGAAGGAGTGTCGGAAGGAGTGCTTGTTAGTGGACGTTGACTAGGATTGTCGAATCACTCACGGCGGGTTACTTATAATTATTTGACACTCTCAGTTTGACGGAACGAATTGGAACGAGATGAGGGTGTTGGGTTGTTCCAGTTTGAGCTTTGAAGATGGTTTTGAAGCTTGAGCTCGAGGACCTGTGCAGTGCGTCATGGGGTTATTCAAGCCTTGAAGAGAGTCGGCTAGTTTGGTTTTTTTCTGGAGTTGTGGCCGCGTACTTATGCGTTTGAGGATTTGTCATTTAGACATAAGACACCACTGAGGTTCTGACGGCGTAGAGCTGAAGTGGATGGATATAGATCGTTGTAAGCTTATCGAAGTTTTTGAACCGCGACTCACTACTTACAAGTCACATTTTAGGTTTCGTTCGTACTTCAAGTTCAAGTTGTGTTTTAGGGGAAGGTGAGGTGTATAACTGATATGCTGATGCTATAAATACGACTCGATCTGATTCTTTCTTGTGTAGTTGTGAAAGCTACTAGATCAGTAGCTTGACCTCCCATCTGAGTCGTTCGTCCGAGTCCATCGTCCACTTGCATCGTTAGTCGTTCACTTCACACACTTTGTAGTGAGCGAATTCAGGAAATCTCCCGTTCAAGAAACTGATTTTGTGGTATACATATCTAGGAACCCGTACTCATTCTTTCATTCAACACCACTATACGAATCGACGATAGACAATCGAACGACAACGACAACGACAATGATGACACCACCAACTCATTCTCATCAAATCAAAGTACTCACGATGCTCTCCCTCCTCTTCGGTTTTACAGCCATCGTAGGAGTGAGTGGTCTTCCTGGTGTTCATGGTCCGTTTGGGTTTGGGGGATTCGATACGACGACGGAGTGTACTGATATGGGAAGTACTACGACGTCGATTTATACGCCGCCGCCGCCTACGACCACGACGGGGTGTACGGATATGGAGACTACTACGACTAGTGTTTATACGCCGACGACTACGTCTGTGCAACCCACGACGACGACGACGACGGGGGGTGGAGGTGCGGGCGGAGGTGGAGGTGGAGGCGGATCGACGTCGGTTTGCGAGACTGAGACGGTTACGAGTACATCGGTTGTTACGAAGACTGAGACGGAGACGGAGACAGATGTTGAGACTGTTACGATGACTGTTACTGCTACTGCGGTGAGTTTATTCGTTGTTTTGTGATAATTGAGGAACTCTTGAGCTTTTGGTATTAGCCTGGAACGACTGTGACGCAGACGAGTGGGGAATGTAGTGTTGGGAATATAACGTGTTGCAATAGTGTCGTTGCTGTGAGTTTTATTGTTTTGTTTGCTTGTACATACTTATACTCATACGTACACGCGTACCAGGCGAACTCGACAGATGGGAATCTCCTGCTAGGTCTCCTTGGAATCGTACTTACTGACCTTAACGTCCTCCTCGGGGTGAATTGCAGCCCGATAAGTGTTGTTGGTGTTGGAGGATCAGATTGTGAGGCTGAACCGGTCTGTTGTGATGGGGATATGTTTGTGAGTGTCGAGTTTGTGGATTTGAATGGCGGGCTGACTGTCACCTTGTTTGGTGTAGAATGGGTTGATTAATATTGGGTGCTCGCCGATTATCATTAACCTTTAGGTTCTAATCTGTGATTGGGTTGATTATCACAGTGGGGGTAGGGGAGGCGGTCTGAGTTGTTGATGAGATTGGATTTGATGTGATGGATTGCTGTCCCTTGTTCCTTCGTTGATGTTCGGTATTTTTCCCTGTACCGTAGTACCTCAGTGCTTCCTTCCTATTCACCTTCGCGAGCGATTGGGATTGAAAGTCTGCACGTGGTTTGTTTTTCTTTACTTGTTTTTGAGGTTCTTCTTTTTGTTTTACTACATATGACATGTGTACGTACGTATGTTTCACCGGTTGGCTGGGGTTGTTCCAACTTCCCACCTTCGTTCGTTCGTTTACTTTTGATACAGATACACGTCTTTGGAGGGTCGGAGTTGCGAATTATATACTTACTTTTGTTGGAAGAGTTGTGAATCGGTTGATCCTGTAGTTATCTTGTTGACGAGTCGATAGATCGATCTGAGTTGTGAGAGTACTGTGAATGACAATGATATTCTCGCTTGAATCTGGACTCTGCACGTACTGTACCTCAGTACTTATTAGAGGATATGGAAGCGACTATAAAAGGAAAAAAAGATGACGTAAGATTCCGGGCAAAACAGGTGGAGTAAAGTAGCACGTGGTGCAGGTCCGGCAGTCCGGCGGAGGACCTGAAAGCATTGACAATGAACGGTTCCCTCTCTCTTGCCACGCCGTATCGGTCAGTCTCCCCCCTCTCAAACGCGGCCTTCTCCCATCCATCTGCTTGTTTTTTCCTTCTTTTTCTTTTTTTTCTCTCTTTTCTCGTTTTATAATCCTTCGCTGTCCGACGATGACCGCTACGACGACGGCGGCGGCCGTGGTATCGTCTGTTGGTGATAAAGCGTACACGAATTACGAGCCTTTTCTCGAACATCTCGATAGGCTGCTCTCGATATATGAATCACCCGTCTTGACGCATCCTTCCTCGACATCTACCGCTAATGGGAATGGTCTCTCAGCTGTTCCTTTGCCTACGTATCAAGGTCCAACGGACTGGCATACCAATTCGATCCTGAACAGTCTAGAAAAGGTCGTCGCGAGGATGAGATGGGCAGAGAGCGTGTTGAATAAGTGGGTCAAAGTCGGTGGTGCAGGCTTGTCGATGCCTGATTCCCCCCCTGATGAGCCTGCGAATCCTGGTGCTCCTGCCCCGTCCTACTCGTTGAGACCTACAAATCCGTTTTATTCACCACCGATACCACCTTTCAACCCGCATATTGCAGAATATCCATCTCGTTCGATGACGATGACTTCCCAGTCTATCGTTGCGTCCAAGCGTAGCTCGTCTTCCATGAGTCTCTCAGAGAGGAGAGCCGCGGCGGGGCTGAATACACCCGGAGCAAACGCTCCACATCCTTCTTATACCACAAACATTTCCTTTGGAGCTACAGCTGCTACTGCTAGATCATCAAACTCGATTCAAAACATGATAACATCCCCCTTTTCCCCGATGATCCTACCTGCTGCTGCTGCATCGCAGATGTTACCTGTACCTCTCGTATACGATACCCCAGGGACAGGAGGCGAGGAACGGCCATTCTTCGATGCGTACGAGGACATTGACGACGTCGACGATGTCACCGATATCGATGGTGGTGATGCTGCGGATATCGATGGAGAAGCCGAAAACGATTCAACGACAACCTCAACAGACTCTACAGGCTTATTCGAACCTTCTACTGCTATCCCACATACTGCTCATCACCCAGGTCATATAACTCTCCCGGTACTCCCATCGTTGCAACTTTCGGATTTGCAGAAAGCGACGTTGGCTCAGGCTGAAAAGTTTTTCGTGAGGAATACGACGCTTGTGCCTAATGGACCGAGTATCAGTGCTCCTCCGACTGTTGGAGGTGATTATGGGTGTTGTCCAAGGTGTGGGAGTAGGTTGAGGGATGTGCAGAGTGCTACGAGAGTTGGGAGGGGTGGTGAAGGGATGATTTATGGAACTTCTTGGGGGTATACTAGTGGAAGGGGTGCTGGAAGAGATGGTGGGCTAGGGAAGGACGGTGGGGGTGGGGGTGGAGGTGGAGGAGGTGATGGTGAGGGAGAAGGTGTCGGTGGATGGGCGGGTTGGACGGGAATGGGTATGATGGGCGGCGATTCATCTTCTGGGTCTGAAAGTCCCTTTGTTGTCGCCTCTGGAGGTCCGTTGGCGACTGCTGCGCTGGAGAGTGGCTTGAGCGCTGTTGAGGAGTTGAGGGTGAGTGTTTCTGTTTGAACAGCTAGTTTTGTTCGGTACTAACGTAAACTTGTTCAGCTTCTGAAACAACAAGTGCAAGATGTAGCTCGGGTCTGCAAGGCTGTCGCTGATGGTGACTTGAGTCAGAAGATAACGGTGCCTGTTCAGGGGATGGTTATGGTTACTTTGAAGGAGGTGATTAATACTATGGTAAGGGTAAAGACTACTATCCATTTTCATTCTCACTGACGATTTTCCTCTTTCCCTCCCTCCCCTTCATCACCCCCATAGGTCGACAAACTAGGTCAATTCGCCAAAGAAGTAACCCGCGTCTCTCAAGAAGTCGGTACGGAAGGTAAACTCGGCGGTCAAGCCCTCGTCTTGGACGTCGAAGGAACCTGGCGCGAGCTCACTGGTGTAGTCAACAAGCTCGCTGCGAACTTGACTAATCAAGTCAGAAGTATCGCAAAGGTTACTAAAGCTGTCGCGTTGGGTGATTTGAGTAAACAAATTGAGGTTGATGCTAGGTGGGTTTGAGTTTTTGTTTTCTTTGTATGTTGGGTTGTACTGATGAGGATTGGGGGGGTTTTCTTTGTTTTTCAGAGGCGAGATATTGGATTTGAAGAATACTGTTAATGGTATGGTTGTTAGGTTGAGAGCGTTGGCTGCGGAGGTTACGAGGGTCACGTTGGAAGTTGGGAGTCAGGGAAAGTTGGGTGGTCAGGCTAATGTTCCGGATGTTGAGGGTGTTTGGTTCGAGTTGGTTAGGAATGTGAGTTGTAGTGGTTTTTTTGCCTTTTTCTTTCTTTCCCTTTTTTTTTTTGCACGAGCAGAGGGCTGATGAGGGTTATGTGGAATAGGTCAATAGAATGTGTTCTTCGTTGACTGACCAAGTTCGGTCGATTGCGATTGTGACGACTGCTGTTGCCAAGGGTGATTTGACGCAGAAGGTCGAGATTCAGGTTGAGGGTGAGTTTTTGTTCTACGTCTTCTTTCCCCTCACGTTCTCTTAGCTCATGCTCTCCATGGTCCATAGGTGAAATGGCGACACTGAAATCAACGGTGAACTCGATGGTTGACCAACTCGGCGCGTTCGCGAGTGAGGTTACGAGAGTCGCGTTGGAGGTCGGTACGCAGGGTATTTTGGGTGGTCAAGCTAGAGTTGAGGGTGTTCAGGGTACTTGGGCTGATTTGACGAGGAATGTCAATGTGGGTGTTTTTTTTTCGTCGTTGTTTTCCGCAAGTGATGGTGTTAAATGTTCTTTCATAGAAAATGGCTTTGAATTTGACGAATCAAGTGAGGAGTATTTCGGAGGTTACGAAGGCTGTTGCGCAGGGTAATTTGAGCAAGTTTGTGGAGGTTGATGTGCAGGGTGAGATGTTGGATTTGAAGGAGACTGTAAGGGGTTTTTCTTCCTTTGGTTTGTTTGTGGGCATGTGGCTGATTTTGTGTTGGGTGTAGGTCAATTCGATGGTGGTTCAGCTTTCGACGCTTGCGAATGAGGTTACGAGGGTGTCGTTGGAGGTTGGTACGGAGGGTATTTTGGGTGGTCAAGCGTTTGTACCTGATGTTCAGGGCGAGTGGAAGGTATGTTTCTTTGTGGTGTCGATTCTTTACTGGAGACTTATTCACGTGGATAACTAGGGTTTGACGGACAACGTGAACTTGATGGCGATGAACTTGACTAACCAAGTGCGGTCTATCGCAGAAGTGACCAAAGCTGTTGCTTCTGGTGATTTGACGAAGAAGATCACGGTTAATGTCAAGGGTGAGATTGCAGATTTGAAGGAGACTGTTAATGAGATGACGGAGAGTTTGAGTGTGTTTGCTGATGAGGTGGGTGTTGTTTGTTTGGGTCCTGGTGAGGATGGGTGCTTGACGTTTGGTCTGTAGGTCACTCGTGTTGCGCGTGAGGTCGGTACGGAAGGCAAGTTGGGTGGTCAGGCCAAGGTGGCGAATGTCGCTGGTACTTGGAAAGCTTTGACGGATAATGTCAATGTCATGGCGAATAACGTATGTCATTTCTTTTCCGCTCACGGCTTCATTGCGCTGATCTTTGCTCTTCTAGTTGACACTCCAAGTGCGTACGATTGCCGTCGCCACTACCGCCGTCGCGCGTGGAGACTTGACGCAAAAGATTATTGGCGTGTCGGTTTCTGGCGAGATGTTGAATTTGGTGAACACGATCAACGATATGATTGACCAGTTGTCTATTTTCGCTGTTGAGGTTAAGAAGGTTGCTAGGGAGGTCGGGACTGAGGGGAAGCTTGGGGTTCAAGCTGAGGTTGGGAATGTTCAGGGGATTTGGCAGGAGATTACGTGAGTTCATATAAGTTTTCCTCCTTCCTTTTTTTCGCTTCCTCGAGTCTTGTTCTGATGTTTTTTTTTATCGGGCAGGTTGTCTGTGAACACCATGGCAGGCAATTTGACGACTCAAGTCCGAGGGTTTGCGCAGATTAGTGCTGCTGCGATGGACGGTGATTTCACGCGGTTCATCACTGTTGAGGCTAGTGGAGAGATGGACTCGTTGAAGACGCAGATCAATAATATGGTGTTCAATTTGAGGGATAGTATCCAGAAGAATACTGCTGCGAGGGAGGCGGCTGAATTGGCGAATAGGAGTAAGAGTGAGTTTTTGGCGAATATGAGTCATGAGATTAGGTGTGTTGTTCTGGGGTTGTTCGTTAGTGGGACGTTTGAGCTGATGGCTTTCCAGGACCCCGATGAATGGAATTATTGGGATGACGGAGTTGACGCTTGATAGTGACTTGAATAGGTCACAGAGGGAGAGTTTGTTACTTGTGCATAGTTTGGCGAGGTCGCTGCTTTTGATTATTGATGATATTTTGGATATCTCGAAGAGTGCGTTGTTTTTTTTTTTGTTATCTGGGTTGTCAAGGTTCTAATTTCTTTTTTGCGTTTGAAGTCGAAGCCGGTCGCATGACAATGGAAGCTGTCTCTTACTCACTCCGTCAAACTGTCTTTGGAATTCTCAAGACTCTTGTTGTCCGGGCGTCGCAGAACAATTTGGATCTCACCTACGACGTTGAGCCTGATATTCCTGACCAACTCATTGGTGATTCCCTTCGACTTCGACAGGTCATTACGAACCTTGTCGGGAACGCGATCAAGTTCACGCCTAGCAAGGTCACGCGGAAGGGGCATGTTGCGCTTAGCTGCAGGCTGCTTGCGTTGGATGATCAGAATGTGACGTTGGAGTTTTGTGTTAGTGATACGGGTATTGGGATTGCGAAGGATAAGTTGAATTTGATCTTTGACACGTTCTGTCAAGCAGATGGGAGTACCACTAGGGTAAGTGATTTGAGCTAGCTACTTTGTTCATGGGCTGATGGGCGGGATTTTCTGGTTTTAGGAATATGGTGGAACTGGGTTGGGTCTCTCGATTTCGAAACGTCTTGTCTCGCTTATGCAAGGCAATATGTGGGTTGAGAGTGAGGTACAGAAGGGCTCTAGGTTCTTCTTCACTATCTCGTCCCAGATTTCACAATCTTCGTTTGAGTCTACGTTGTCCAAGATGTCGCCGTTTGCGAAGCGGACGATACTCTTTGTTGATACGTTGCGCGATACGACGGGTGTGATTAGTAGGATCAAGGAACTTGGGCTCAAACCCTTTGTGGTGCACGATGCGTCCCAGCTGTCAACAAAGGAAGCGTGTCCGCATATTGATACGATTGTGGTTGATTCGTTGAGCGTGGTGCGTATTCGCTTCTGTTTATTCTTTATTGTTTGTGGTTGTGGGCATGATGGCTGACTGTCATTTATATTGGTCCTTTTTTTTCTTGGCCATTCCTATGGACCTCGTTAGACGGAGACCATACGGGAGTTTGAACACCTCCGATATATACCAATCGTGCTCCTTGCTCCATCGATGCCACGACTCAACTGTGGGTCGTCCTTCACTCCGAATGCACCTCATTCAGCCAACTCATACTCATCCTATTTCCCCCCCTTCCCTCATCCCCGTACTTCTTCAGTGAAATGGTGTCTAGACAACTCGATTTCGTCTCAGGTGACGACACCTGTGAGCGCGCAGGATCTCGCGTCTGCGCTCGTTTCGGCTCTCGAGAGCAACACTGTAAGCCCGGTTTCGGCGCCGAACGATGTGATTTACGATATCTTGTTGGCGGAGGATAATTTGGTGAATCAGAAACTAGCTGTGAAGATTTTAGAAAAGTATGGTCATGTGGTCGAGATTGCGGAGAATGGGTCGTTGGCATTGGATGCGTTTAAGCAGAGGGTTCATCAGGGGAAGCCGTTTGATATCATTCTCGTAAGTGTTTTTTTTCCTCGAGTTTTTGTTGTTGAGTGTGTTACTGACTGGGGTGTTGGGTAGATGGATGTGTCGATGCCGTTTATGGGTGGTATGGAGGCGACGGAGCTTATACGAGAGTACGAGATGAAGCATGGGTTGGCGGCGGTGCCGATTATTGCGCTTACGGCTCATGCTAGTGCGTAGTTGTATCTTTTTGGGGGGCAGATCGGTTCTGACATGGGCGTTTAAACAGTGATTGGTGACCGAGAGCGTTGTTTGCAGGCAGGAATGGATGATCATATTACGAGTGCGTTGGTATTTTGTAGCATTACGTTGCTGTTACTGACTATGATTGGTAGAACCCCTTCGTCGTGTTGATCTCTTGAACGCTATCAACAAGCTCGCAGGCGAGCGAAAGAGCGCGCACAAGAACCCGCATCTACGCCGACCTGCTATAACGAATTCATAGTTGCTCTTTGCCGATATTCCATAACTCTTGCTTTTCACTTGGGTTGTATCTGTCTCTCTTTCTATACCTTTGACTGCCTCTTGTTTTAATCTGCTTCCATGTGAATACATACCCAGTATTTTGTTCCATACCGCTTACATCTCACATATGCTTCTTCTCTGCTTATCCCTTTTGTCTGGTTTTTTCTTTTAATCATTCGTAATTCGTAATGCAAAGGTTGTTTCGAATACTGATTGAGCTCTGCGTTGTACTATCATCGTTCATTCATTTCACCTATCCATTGACTGCTCTATGCCCTCTAATCCTTGCATTTCAGATCGCCACCCGGTCTGTCGCTGCAGAACATCTAATACATACATAGTACTTGGCTACTTCCGTATAGCATCCTTTTTTTTTTTTTGAACTTCCCTTACACGTACTTTTACTTTTGACTGTCGACGCAATGCATACACTGAACGCTGTATTCATGGATTCAATTGGTATTTGTATATGAATACTACTCTTTTGTGTGTTGTGATGACTTTCGCCGATGCATCATTGAGGGGGAATCAGTCAAACTCGTACACGTGTGAAACAAAGGATACATCTTGGTGGCACAAGCGGCAAGCGCGTAGCAGAAGTGCTGATTTTGGCGGTAGACTCGGAGTCGAAGCACAGCAAAGCACAGCGTCGCTCGTTGCTCCGATTAAACTCGTCCCTTACCGTATGAGCAGGATCATAATTAAGAATGAGATCTTCGGGAAAAATCATTCAGAATAAGGTGAAAAGAACGTGGTGTATTTGCATTTACGACCCATACATGTTTAGACCTGCAACGACATGAGAAAATGGGTCAATGAAGCACATTTACAAAGGGAATCCGGCGCCAACAATACTACTACGGAGGTACACCGTAGTAGGCAGAGCGACCGAAGGCAGAGAAGCTCGGGCTTGCCGCTGCATCGAAAGCGCTTCAAGCGCCTAGTAGCGGTTATGGGTACGTCTAGCGCACACCATTACAGCTGCGACGGTGCCACGTGCTTGCACTCCGAGATATACCAAGTCTCACTGAGCTTTAAACCAAGGACCATTGGACTTTCGATGTATTAGCACGAGCTGATACTGACAGGTGACAATACTTACTGTTTATCTGCCCAGTAGCAAGATCCGCGATGGACTCGAAAGCGGCAACGGATAAATCAAGAGAGTTTGAATTTAGACAGGTAGGGCAAGCGTCTGCGATTGTGCAAGTTACCGACTATGTATAGATAATTTTTGTCAAAACTAGGAACGATGCATGGAGAAATGAAGACGCACCTTTTGATTTGCGGTATTGATGACCTGTACTTGCTTCCCGCAAAGAGCTGATTGCTCGCCCGTGTTTCCGTATCGGTCGGTTTCGACGGCGACAATGAGGTCAGAGTCGCGGTGAACCTGCAGATGAACAAGTACGCGCGTTTCAGTTACATCGAGCGGAATACGGTAAAATAGAAACGTACTGTTCCGCATGCACCCGCTACGCCATTCTGGTAAAAGTACGTGCCACTGCAAGTATATTTAGCTTCAATGAATGAGACAGACGGAGAGCATGCACTGACAAACCGCCCGTGATGAGAGAATTCGATGATGAGGTCGAGACAGCACTGGATGGCTCTGAGGTGGATGTGGCATAACTAGTATTCTCGCTGGCGTCAGCAATTAGTGCGGCATTATCGTCCATGCTTGTCGCTTCCACAGCGCTAGCGGAGGCTGATGCGGAAGAGGAGGGGGTACACTCGGCGGTTGGGGTTGCATTTGCCTGAAGAGGGTTCATTAAAAACGACTGCTTGCTGGATGATAACAATAGTGACATACTTGTAGAGGATGACAGCAGCTGTCGAAGAACGACGTGCCATGCTTGCTCTGGCAACTTAGAGCAAGGTACCTGGTGTGGTAGGTATCATACGGCTCATTGGTAGAAGGATAACCTGCTGGAGCATCTCTCCTCGGGACAACACGGGCAAAAGCCAAACCTGCAAAGTTTGATAGAGCAAGGAGAGCGATAGTGGCACTGAAAGATAGGCGAATCATGGTAAAGAGTGGATGAACCGTTCGAAAAACCTGGAAGGAAATGTAGAAAGCAAATACCCGTCGAACCTGTCGATGGGGAGGGAGACTCTGGGGAGACTTATCGGACCCAGAGCACAGCAGTACTTCTCTTTTATACCTCGACCGACAAATGACAAAGAATGGTTTGCCGATGGTTCAAGAGTGCCTGGAGGGCTGCACAGGTTCTTCGTAAATTTCATTTTAAGCTGCGCATTTCTTTCCCCGTTGATTTTTGAATTGAGCCTGTCAAAGAAGGAGAACAAGGATAATTGACGCTACATAGGTACTGTACCGCCTGGATCCAAGCCGAGGGCCTGCATGAGCCTGCAAGTCGTCAGGGTGCTCGACCAACTTGCGTGGAATATTATGCACGTGGCAAACGTGGCAGTCCTTCTGCTGACTAAGTCACTTTGAAAATCGCAACTCAAACACGGTTCAAACGGGTTTCAAGAAAATATATCTTCACTCACCGGTGCGTATCTGGTTCCTGGGTGCACATAGACTGATCAAGTCTTAGTAGAGCGTCGCAAAGTATATCTAAGGTAGTAGTATCAGATGATGAAGGAGAAGCCAAGAGTGTCATTCGCTTTCCTAATCTGGCTTCGTGTCCGAGTCCATTCCTTTCTTTCTCGGTGATACGTATACACGGGGAGGTAGGGTTGCAGTACTAAGCTCGGATTTGGACAAGAAGCTTCCCTAAAAAAAATGAGGTTCGCAGATGGACAGACAGTTTTCACAAAAGATGGAAACTAAGTGAGGTCGAGGAGTATGATATGTTTTCTTCACCTCTTTCACACATCCTCACAGTGATGCACAGAAATTGAATTCTGAAAACATCTTTCTGGGATCGCGACGTATAAATGGCTGGCCTTTTTTCTCTTTGCTCGGTGAGTTCTTCTCCCTGTTTCTGACACTCAGTGTCGGTTTACGATCATGTGCTCCAGTATGGCGCGTTCTACACACGATGCTGCGACTGGTATTAGCAGACATTCCGAAACAGATTTCACTCCTCACGACGATGAAGTACTTGTTCGTTTCCTGGCGGACAATTGTCCAAACCGAAGAGACAGGACGTCTTCCAAGTTGTATCAAACCCTTGCTTTGAGCGTATGCTAGAGTCTACATTGTTGCTTTGTATCCATTAATGACTTTAAACAGGTCTCCTTTGCTCACACGCCGGAGTCTTGGAGAGACCGGTATCAACAGTTCTCATCTTATTTCGACCGGTGGATTCAAAACGTTCTGAGAAGCCGTGACGAAAAATCTTCGAATTCAACATCATCAACACCACGGAATACAACATACGATGACGAAAAATTAGATCATGAGTTTGCAAAGTACTTGGCATACCACAACCCTGATGGATGGAGTCGGAGAGGCACGCTAGTCTACAATAAATTGATACAAAATGTAGGTGCTGCTTTTCTCGTGTATGTCTGTACGCTTACTGGTATTTTCAGAAAGAAAATCTATGGCCTTGGTCATCAAAGCGAACGACGGATACATGGAGACATAGATATACGAGATACAGTCAATATTTTGATGAGCTAATCAAGAATTATCAAAAGAGATCGAGACACGAGGATGCGTCAACGGACTACGTTTTTCAAGATGGCGACGATGGGCAGCCTCCAATAAAACGACGCAAGATTGACTCTGAAGCACGACTCTCAACCATGAGTGAATTACATTTTTCTCTTCTGTTATTGCATACTTACCTATCTGAAGCTATGTCAAGAGTTGATCCTCGCGATTATGAGCCGGTAGGGTCTGTGGACATTGACACCGGTAGTGCGTACTACGGAAAAGGTAAAGAAATTTTGTGTTTCCGGCACTTCCTGGGCCCTCCTTCAACACCTTTTTCTGCATCCAGATAATCAAATTTGTCGCGTATCTGCTTCCCCTCTGTCCGATGAATACGAGGAGTCCGAGAGCTTGAAGAATGAAGATAATGAAGATAATGATCTGAACGTAGACGGCCCGTTTGAGTCCATATTTGGCTCAGAAGATTTTCCGATGAACAGGAATAGTGAATTCACGCGGATTGAACAGAGCACTGGAACCGACGACGAACTTGAAGGTAGAGAAGATTACATGCATGCTGATGTATGCTAACTTGTAACTCACGTACTTCCCAAGATTTGTCTTCGTCTCCGTGTTCACTTGGATTGAAGAGAGATGTTGATGCGGTGAGCGCAAGCACTATTCCCGCGGCAGCTCATCAGCAACAGTCGGGCGCCTATACAACGTCGAACATCGGATTGATGTCCACTGACCATGACTCAAAGTCAGATGTCTGTGACAACACTGGCTGCGGATGGTCAACATACCATCCATCATTGATCACATTGCTGAAGCTCACCGTCCTCGAAGCTTGTACTAGTGAATTGGAGATACCTACTTTCGAGGGTGATACTAACACGTCAGTTTACTGTTAAAATTCTATATTTGGTGTTATATATCGCAAACGTATCACAAGAGTTGAATGTATGTAAGTCGAGCTGGGGGCTACTGTAAGCTTCGTGGCAACTGGATCGACTCTATTGATGATGTTGTCCATGAATTTGCGGCCACTCCGTGAAAGAATTCTCAGGGGTCTTCCGATCGTGGTTGTGTCGATACTTACGGAAGGATAGTTTCTGATCAAGGTTGGGAGATAGCAGATCATCGCGAGATAAGTTTCATTTGCCTTCCAGCCTTCTAAATGCGTTGAATATCACAGTGATAGAACAATCGTTTGAACACATTTCGGCCCTCAATCACCGACGCTCGAACATATAAAACACGGGTGTTTTGTGTTCTCAGCAGCGTAATCTTTCCACAACGATGTGCTTGAAAATCACTAGTTCTAGAATCAGTACCGCGTCTGGTTGTCAGACCCCTGTCTACAATTCACGCCACTTGAACGCTTACACGCCTCAAGACGATGAAATGTTGGTCAGTCATTTAGCAAAGCATTGTCCGTACCCACATGGCAGGTCATCACACAAGAGATACCTAGCTCTGACTTCTTGTGTGAGTCCTGTATTCTTTCAGCTCTTAAAGCCTTCAGGACTGAATTTTTTTTTTTCAACTTCTACTGCGCAGGACTCCTCAAATCACACTCTGGATTCTTGGCGAGATCGTTACCGCAAAATGTCGGGGTATTTTGATGAGTGGATCCGAAATTATCAGAACTTGCCTGCAAACTACCCCGTTTCGGCCGCGAGACCAAGCAGCTACGAATTCCCAATACCTCGAGACAGACACCATAGTTCCCGTGGAGAGGAGGACCATACCCTCGCTAGATACTTAGCATATAGCAATACAAGTAAAGAAGGAAGAAGGAGCTTGAAAACTTATTGCAAGTTCAAAGAACAAAACGACGTTTGTGCTGTCTTCCAAAAATTGCTACATTCGTATCCTTTGACTAAATTATTTTCACCTGCGGAAACAGGCATTGAAACAATCAGCAGAAGCATATCAGAGAAGATACATAAAATACAGAGATTACTTCGATAACCTGATTGGTCGATACAAAGTGGAGTTTGAGTCTGGCCAGCTATCTGGAAGCGATACAGCGGACACCGAATCCGGCCTTGAGGTGACCACGTCACGTTCAGTCAATGGTGAGGATACTTACATGACCACTCGCACCGTTGTAACACTGGTTTCACTACAGGGGATGCTGAAGAATCGGACTACGATGGGTACGAACTTTTCGGGAAGCCATATGTTGCGATCCAGCCCATAGATGTAGAGACGTTCAAAAATGGTAAAGCAGAGACGCGTCGACATGAATGTTCTGCTAATTTGTCCTCATCAGGGGATTTCTGTGACTCTGTCGATATGTCGGTGGAACCTCTTGAAGTTTCGCACGAGCAACAAGACCTTCAGAATGAACGTACGGATTTTGAATCGTTATTTGGTGACTCAGATGGCTCTGTGATAGACCTCGAGCTTGATCATGATTACCAGCATTCGGACGCTTACGGAGAGCAGCGTAATGAGATTTTCAGCCTAGACAGCATTGAAGGTAAACATTATGCTCACATCTGTATATGAAGCTACTCATGGATTCTCAAGAGCCAGCTATTGTTTTGATTGACCTCCCAAAAGAGGACGATGAGAATCCTATCGGCGACTCAGAGCATGGCACGGGCACTTGGCACCAGACGAACGACAAAATCGATTCCTCGTACTTCCCACCGATTCCTTCCAGTAATAAAGCTTCACACACCAATTCCACTTGGCCTACATTTCATTTGTCGCTCCTCACGCTGATGAAACCGAAACCCTCGGCCCAACGTTGATGACTATGCGTGTCTTCCGAGCCAACTAGAACGTCCCGAAAACTGTCTACCTGTCATGTGTGCATCCATGAGTATAAGTTGTTACTCTGAAAAGTGAACATACCTTCACGATTTCCTTGATTTTGCAAAGAGCGCGCTACTTCCGTGTACTATACTATCTTGACACTCTTCTGTGGGCCTGCCAATATATGATATCCTGGCTACCTGACGTACTTTCAAAGCTTGATGATATTCCTTCCCGCATTCGCCTCGAAATTTTGTAGATTCCACTGCAAATTGCACTACATGAAGCAGAGATTGCCAGCGACGACTTGTGAAAATTCAGAAGCAGGTGCGAAACAAGGTTCAAACTCCGACTCCGCCTCCGACGTCGTAGTCCGTCCTTCTGGCTTCTTCCAAAACTAGTACTTCAAGTTACAGTCCATGATATTCGCCGCTTATCCATTGAAAAACGCGTCTTTGGTCCCCTCTTATCTCACAAGCCGCGATGTACAGATAGCGTGTATCTGCATGAGCTAGTCTTCCCCGGTGGCAAGGTAGTGGTATCCCCAAATCGACTTCAGTAGACCTGAGGGGGGGCTTTCTATCGTACGACTCTAAATGTTCTTAGTTTTCGATGAACCTGCTCCTGATAGCTTCCTGACTTTAGGAACCCTGGTGGTTGAACCTCCTTTACATCAACGATAGTAATTGTGGCCGAGGGGAATGGCGTTGATCTCAAGACAACAAGTCACCCAATTCTCTCATATAGTTCGGTTCAACCGTACGTTCGAGCACTACAGTGCATATGTACGGCAGACGTACAATGTAATAATCCCGTCATCTGCGGGTCCTCGTGACCAAGGTGGGTTTGTTTTTGGTCCTATGCCGATATTCTCCTTTCTTCTTTCCTTCTATGCTGAAAACCGGCTCTTGCTTCAATATAGTATAACCTTCTTGAATTTCTGATGGCCCCGTATTGACCTCGAGGTCCTGCATGCAAAGGACGCTCATGGGATCGCAAGAGAATGGAAGTGGCTGCACAACGGACCTTCCGGGCTCTGTTGGAAATAAGTATAAAAGCTGCTTCTGGATAAGGAGAGACGTTGTCGCCTCGTATCATGAAGACACCTTGGCTCTTCGCTCTCGGTCTCGCTGTACTTGGTAGCGTTCAGCCTCTGTCCCTTGCTCCGAGGCAAGACAGGAATGATGGTATACACCTTGCGGTATTCCCCACTTGTGGGAAGCTTTCGGGAAAAGTTTCGGATGTGAATGCTGGGATTGTGCCAGGATCTGTTAAGACGATTGTTTCGTTTGGGGTACGTTGAGAGTATTCCGTGTTCAAAAGATACTCATGTCTTTCGTTGGACAGGATTCATATACGGATGGCGGTATAGACAACGGATCAGCGCTTCTTCCTCCTATCTTGATACCGCCCAACGATGAAGCAGGTGGAAGATCGACTAACGGCCCCGTGTGGATTGAGGACGTTACGAGCGATTGGAATGCGCACCTGATGGATTATGCGGTGAGTGAAGTATGGCTTATGCTTAGACGATTTCCATATTGAGAATGAATTAACTAGCAATGGGGCGCATGTACCAACTTGTCACTCTGGCCGAGCAACCCTAGAAAAGTGGACTTTGTCGGACAAAGTTTGTGGATTCTGCGCAAATCGGCTGTTTTCGTATAGGGCTAATTATAGCTGATTCGGAAGTGCAAACATTTTTGGGTCAATCGAACAAGTTGGATCCCGATACTACACTGTATAGTATCTTCTTTGGTATCAAGTGAGTGAATGTTTCTACTGGTTCAGCACTTAACCACTGACGAATAGATGACCTTCTGCAGTGATTACATAGCATCTCTGAGTGAGCAATACTTCTGGAACCTGTACATACAGACTCATCTGAGAAGAACATAGTCGACGGTGACCATATGCCAGAGGCTGCTCAGACAATACTTAACGAGATTGAAACACTTTCAAGCCCACCAACAAATGGAAAGTCATTCTTGCTTCTAGATGTTTACGGTCGAGGAAACACCTCGGCTGCTGGAGAGGCCTACAAGCAGCAAGTATTTGACGGGCTTCACGCATTCAATACTGGTCCTCGGAAATTGAACGTGGCCTACGTTGACTTGGCACCTATATGGGACGGGGTCTTAGGGGCATATCCAGGGTACGTGCGAAGTTGTGTAGGTTGTATCGTACGCTGACGAGTCTAATCGACTGGTATAGGTATAGAGCTTTTGGGTACACCAGCCCTGATCAATGTACTACTTGTACAAGCGATTGTGACGTTAATGGTTGGTGTAAAGATGCTGCGCATCACTTCTACTGGATCCCGGGGTAAGGTGTATGGTCATTGAATCTAAGAGGTCCATTCTAACGAGTGTCCTAGACATCCATCGAAGGAGACGCATCGTATTATGGCCGATTTTGTGGATTTGGTCATCCAGAACTGTAAGGTATAGTACAAAATGAACACTTCATTCTTTACAAAGAAAGATCAGCAGCCGTTCATGGTATACTGAGGAGTCAAGCAACATCAGCTTTGCGGCAGACACTCAAAACTCAGCATCTAGCGTTTGTTGTTCGGCAAACTTTTGATTCAGAAAGAACACGGCCACCTCGTTGTACTTTATCAACAGGATCGCGAAGCGGCGGTCCTTCAAGCTTTAGGTTCAATCGCTTGGATAGAAGATGAGAGGATGGATATTTCGACGAATTCGTTGCGACTAATAGTGCAGAGGCTACTTATGTTCGAAGATTGCTCGTAAGTCATCCATAAACCGAAATGACCTTCATGAGCAAGAAACTATCTCGTCCCCCGGCTATCTTCTATTAGGAAACGGTTTACTCAGCTTTTATTATCTGATCGCTCGGGGTTCGCCCGAAAACTTGTTACAAGATCTTGTCACAATTGGCATGTTATGCAGTCATATACCCATCAAATGAAGCAAATATGAGCAATACTCTTTTCGAAACGAGAGTCTATATTATTATCAGATTATTATAGTCAATGTAGTCTGAATTCGCGACGCGTCATTTGCGACGCGAGATACGAAAGTAGGTCACATGACCTTGATGACATCACTCATCGATATATTATAAATTGCAGCCCATCGCCTGAATCATCTCTTCCACGCAACCACCATCTTGAATATTAGCAGAAATGGCCCACACTCTTCCACCTCTTCCCTACGCTTATGATGCTCTTGAGCCTTATATCTCTACGGAGATCATGACTCTTCACCACACGAAGCATCATCAGGCTTATGTTACTGCTCTCAACGCTGCTGAGGCTGCCTATGCCAAAGCTTCAACCCCGAAAGAGCGCATTGCTCTCCAGGCTGCCCTCAAGTTCAACGGTGGTGGTGAGTATTGATTTCATGCCTGTGCTACTTCGCTGTCATCGTCCAAGTCGTACGGGCAAGGTTTATCGCTCTGATTATTCCACACTCATTGCGTTATCAAAATTCTCTATCAATCTTTGATCAGGTCACATCAACCACTCTCTTTTCTGGAAGAACTTGGCCCCATCTTCGGCGAAGGGTGGTAACGGCGGTGTCTTGAAGGACGGCCGTCTCAAGGATGCTATCGTTGCTTCTTTCGGATCTCTCGACAACCTCAAGAAAGAGTTCAACGCTACCACTGCTTCCATTCAGGGATCTGGATGGGGATGGATTGTAAGTGGCTCTGGAACTCGGTTCACCCGGTTCTGCAATGCTGAAGTACCCGGTTCCTAGGGTGTTAACCCTGCTACCAAACGCCTTGAGATCACCACTACCGCGAACCAGGATCCTCTCCTCACTCACGTCCCCGTAATTGGCGTTGATATCTGGGAGCACGCTTTCTACCTCCAGTACAAAAACGTTAAAGCTGATGTATGCATTTGATCTCCTGTCGTATACTGGATGTCTGCTAATAAGCCTTCAGTACCTCACTGCTATCTGGTCTGTCATCAACTTCGACGAGGCTGAGGCTCGTTTCAAGGAAGCTCTTTAAACCTGGTACTTTATGGTCATTGCAGCTTGGATGCTTGTCAGTGGGAATGAAAAGAAATCTGTACAAACGAATTGTCCTCGGAGACAAAAATGAATTGCTAATGTATCACTAAATTCGTTGTCCATGCTTCGTTATCTAAATGTTCTTCCACTTGCGATTGTCAATGATGATGTTGCGATATCAGAGTTGGTCGACGACAAGAGCTGTACGCGATGCGATGGTAAACCGTATCAGAATGGCGAATAAATGCCAAGGGTACGAGGGACTACATAATATAACCAGTTTTGTTGTGTTGAAAGCTTCCGCATTTCTATCATTTAGTATTTGACCATCCCTTTTCTAGTTTGCGTCTGACTCGAAACCCTCAAGTTGTTACGCGACGGTCACGCCATCGGCACGTGCCCACCGCCAACGCGCCGCGCCGCGCGGTGACCACTGATCAAAGAACAGGTCGCGTCGTATAGGAAAGCCGTCACTGAACTGAGGTAGAATGCATCTAATACATCAATCCACGTATGTTCCATTTATCGAATGCAGCCCACTCGTTAACCGAGCCCGTGTAAATGACTCGACCTCTTGCTCATTGGCTAGCCATCGGAGTGGAAAGGACGGCGCAGAGAAGGTTTGATGAGTCAAACACTCGAAGCGCAGAACCCGGAGAAACGCGCTGATGTTGGTGTACATTAGGAAGGGGGTAGATTTCCCTCATCATGCGGAACGTCTTGTTGAACCTTAGAGGGTATGTATTGTATCCCTTGATTCCCTTCCGATTCCACGTACTTGATGGAATCACTTACCTCTCAGTTCCCTAAAATGTGACTCGGTCTTGGTTGCGCGAGGATACCACGCGCAAGTCCTTGCTGATGTCGATGGCGCTCGACCAAGTTTTCTGATAATTTTAGGCTACACTGTGTACGTCTTGAGCTTGAAGCTTCATTTCTGATTTGTTCGGTCGACGGTCGTGCCCGGTGCACGTGTGTTCACTTAAACACGGCTCGCGGCTCGCGCCGGCTCCTCGTTCTTGACTAACATCTTTTTTTCTTCTTACCCATCTCTTCAACATCCCTTTGAAATGCCCAGTGTTCAGGAACAGCCTAGCGATCTCGTTGCTGGTAATTTCCCGCCGGACTCAGGTCCCGATATAGACAAGTTACGGGCTAAGTGCGTACAATTGGCGCGCGATTTGGTCGTTAATGTCACACGAGGTGACAGAGGTGCCACTTACGTTGACCTTGACAAAGAGTGGTTTGAATCGCTGGAGAAGGATGACAAGGTTGTGTATATCTCTCCATGGAAAATCTTGCATCGTGAAGGCGCGGAGATGCAAGCAGATGAGATCTCCGATTCGGCAGTTGTTGCATTGAACGACGATGGTGACAAGGTTGGTCTTCGTCAAGCCGTCTTCAACTTATAGGAGTTGAACCAGAAATGTATGATAGTATGATGGAATTCCCAAGCTCGAGGAACCTATTCCCATGGAACATCTTCCCGACTATCTCATTGTCAATGATCCGAACGATTATACAGGAGCTCAAAGCAAGGTCTCGGACTTTTCCAAAGAACTCAAATTCGTCTGACTTTTGGCAGATCCGCAAACCCGTATGCTAGTTCCATGCTTTATGTGGTATCAAATTTATTGAGGTTTTTCTTTCAAAAACAGGAAATGGCACGATTGCTAATCTTGATCTATCTTCTGTGAAAGCCCTTGGGTCAGGCAACCATTCGGAAGTCTTCCGAGGCCACGTTTGCCTCCCACTACCCTTCGACGTCCCATCTTCTCGAACGGGTGAAGTTACAGTTGCGGTCAAGGTGGCAGACCCGAATTGGGATGATCATTTGATGGTCTTGAACGAAGGGAAAATGTACACGTTCATGCCAAAAGATCTTAGTGAAGCTTGCTCGGGAAGTTGGGTTGATCACGATGGGAATGGTAATGCGACCTTGGAAGCAGTTGTTCCTCGATTCTATGGAGTATACAAGCTGGATGGTGCCATGATTGCTACAGATAAGTTGGGTACATCTCACCCAATACTGATGTTACTCGAGGAGTGTGGTGTACCTGTCCGAATAAGGGAAATCACTTATGAGCAAAGGTAAGCCTTCATCTATGGAGCCCATTTCTGCTCATCTATATAAATGACATTTCAGTAAGGAGGTATTCTCATTTGCAGTTCGCCTTATCCGCGCCGGCGTCTGTCAAGGATCTTTTTGCTTGCGCAACATCCTCATTCAGCCTGGACCGTTATCAGCGCCAATTTCAAAGCGCTCGAGAAGTTCACCTAGTTTTCGGATTGTT
Source organism: Omphalotus olearius VT 653.13 (assembly GCA_000296255.1). NCBI lineage: Eukaryota > Fungi > Basidiomycota > Agaricomycetes > Agaricales > Omphalotaceae > Omphalotus > Omphalotus olearius. The sequence goes on from JH814895.1 coordinate 26,623, forward strand.
GACTTTGGGAGGGGGGTTGTTCCACCTCGGGTCAAATCACCCGATATAGACCTCCCTGAGTCCTCCTACCTGGAACTCGTCCACAAAGCCACATCGAACTCGAAATCGCATATAGAGAAGTGGGAGCGTGAGATTCGAAAGGACATGGTCAATATCAAGAATGAAATTGATTTTTGGTTCAAAGGTCGTGGATTTAACTACCGGAATCTTCATCCCTGTGGTCCGTCTCTGCAGTATGTGTGAATTGTTCGCCTGTGTAGAATTCATTCCGGCTAGATCTCGAGCTACCGGTGCAGTATCTGTGCTTTGTCTGTAATGCCATACAACTGGCAGTATGAATGATCAATATAGTTGTATATACGCCCGAGAAATTAGTACCTTGAGCTTTGTACCAATATCATATACATACGGACCTGTGCAGACAGATAGCCTCGGTCCAGCTCGGCGATTCACATGGTGATCAATGCCGGCGGCTATAATGTCCTTGTATATGCCCTAGAGAAACTAGTAGTTTAAGCTTTGTACAGATACTTACAACAGACTTACTATGTTCATTGAGGTTCAAGCGTCAAAATTCAAACATTAACGTTAAACGTAACCTTCAACCGTCCCTCGGTCCAGCCATGCTCGACTGCACGTGATCGATGCTAGACGTCCTCCCTCACTCTCCTTTAGTCACAGTAACTCAGTCATGAATTCCTCATTGTTTCTACCACAATTTCATCTCGAATCCTGCATCTGAAGCTACGTTTCTGGATAGATATCACTACTCGAATTTACTGGGCCAGAATCTACTACCTAATGACTACAATGGTCCCCGCAGGATTCAGCACCGAGGCTAATCGAAGCGATGGATCCAATCTCGCCGAACTTGATGCTCGTCGTTCTGTTGGTTCGGACAAAAGCCATGAGATCTCGCTCTGTCGAGGAAATGCTGCAGATGACGAAGTTAATGGAACAAGTCTTCAGGGTACCAGTGGCAGACTCGGAGAAGATTCACCTCGAGGACACCGTCGTCCTCGTGCATGGGAACCGAAAGGCGTTATTTTGGGTGTTGGCGATAGTATGGGCTCGGGGGACTCGTATCTGGTAGCTGATGTGCTTGGAGAGGAACTCACTGTGTCTGCATTCAAGAGGGTCAGGGATGAAGTTAAATGGGACGTCATGTATCATCGAGGTATGTTAACATTGGCATAGTCGAGCAGGTGAGGTTTACCGATCGTCAACTGGTTTGCGTTTAGGTGGAGAAGTTCCTAGACTTGTTGCTGTTGAGGGCGAGATTGCTGAAGACGGAAGGTAAGGCTCGTATCTACGCGTTTTTGTCAGACACTATGCACATTGACGGATGAAATTTAATTAATAGCTTCCCCGTATATCGACATCCGGCAGACGAGTCCCCGCCCCTTCGACATTTTTCGCCAACAGTCCAACTTATACGAGAGAAAGTCCAGCAGTTGATCAGTCATCCGATGAATCACGTCTTGATCCAGCACTATCGTTCTGGCAAGGATTATATCTCGGAACATTCTGATAAGACCATCGACGTCGTTCGCGGCTCCAGTATCGTTAACGTGAGCTTAGGGGCCGAACGCGGGATGACGCTGCGCACAAAGAAAGACGCAGCAACGGGCGTTCATATAGACGGGGAAGTGAGAGAGGTCACAGAAGCGTCGAAGAGAGGTCGGACGGCGCAGCGAATTCCGTTACCGCATGGCTCTATGTTCGTTTTGGGTCCAGACACGAATAGAGGCTGGTTGCACGGGATCAATCATGACAATCGGCCGGTCAAGGTGAAGACTGCGCAGGAACGTCAAGAAAACGGGGAGAGGATCAGCCTGACTTTCAGGCATATCGGGACGTTTTTAACGGAAGACCAACGACGCATATATGGGCAAGGTGCGAGGCATAAAGTGAGGGCAGAAGCGGGGGAGGTGGTCAGTGGTGGTGAGGAGGCTGAGAAGATGATTGAAGCGTTTGGAAGGGAGAATCACGAAAGTAATTTCGACTGGGAGGAGTGGTACGGCAGAGGCTTTGACGTCTTGCATTTTGCGATCAAGAATGCGGATTAAATTTCCTGGGTTCTTGTCCGTTATTCCGGTTTATTGGGATGATCACGATCAACTAATTTGGTTGTTTTGGGTATGATCAATTCCATGTCATTGTCAGACAGAGCTGATTCAGTCTTTTCAGTCAGTATTTAAGACGGTCGTTAGGGAACTTCATCCGAGTCCTGACCCTTTCCTCAATCTCCAGACCCTGCCCTGCATTCTTCTGCCCTCATCCGTTTATGATGTCGGAGACATTTTTTCTTGAACTTCCCTGCAAAGAGGCTTTCTTAATTACTTCCCCTGTGACATCAGGCACAACTCCACGTCGATTCGGACCCATCTACGTATGTTTCTTATGACCAGATCTTCCAGGACCCTTCCTTTGCAAACTCGCTGAAAACACCTCGTGTGATAACATGACACAGGCACAACTCCACTTTTCATATGTTTTTTAATCATCTTCCGTCCTTCTTTTGCTTCTGCAGGACTGTTCTAGCCTGAAATGGGCGTCTGGCATCAGGCTTTCAATTTGCCTCGTTTCCTTGCTGCAGGCTTCGTTCCTTGTTTGTTTTTTTTCGTCTTTGTCATTGTTTCCGGATATCTCCATGTCCATTCCTCGGGTCCGTTGGCTTCATGCTGCACGCCCTTTTAGCATGGTATTGACGACTGCCTTGTGTTTCCCGTCCAGCTTTGACGTGCAGTCTGGACCTGAATTGTATTGGCGCTGGGTTTACACAGAGCGGGCTAACGGCTCGCCGTCGACCGGTCGCAGGCTCGCAGCAGGTCGCAGTCTTACGAGATATTTGATAACCGTGGCTTTGGAATCTGGATGCTGTCGCGGATACTATGGAAGAGCAGTGGAGTTCCTATGTGACGATTGACGATTCTTTGGCTGTATGCTTCTAATAATAAGTCCGCCGAATATCCCGCTCGATAGTAAGTACACACTGGAATTCTATTTTGATAGGATATCTCTCGACGCTGTCTCGAGTGTTCCCAAGACTCTTCAGTGGCCACGAATGAAATTCCATAAGGAATTACATTATGATAATGGCACCCATGGCAACGATGGGGACTGTGATAGGCATGAGCATTTGCTCGTTCGACTTATACCACCACGTACGGCCCATCGACATTTGACAGCTCTTTGCTGGGTCTTTTCGTTCCTTCCTGACGCTCATTTAACTTCCAAGGGACTCACCTTGTATCGCACGTTCTTTTAGGTTTCCGCTTGTTCTCCTGAATTTTGTCTCCGCGGCAGTCATTGGGGTTAGGGTTCTGGATAAGGTAAGCCAGGGTTGATTTCGCTTATTTTCTGTTTGAACCGTGGGTGAAAAGACTGGCCTTGCGTGTTGGCCTTCGCTCCTTGCCTTCTCACCCCGCCTGTAAAGGCAACTACACGAGGCAGAGATCAACTCCCAACACGAGGCTCGCGCGTTCAACTATCTCTCTGCTGTTCGACGACAGTCCTCATCGTTCCCGTTGACGGCGACGACGACAGCGAGTGGTAGAAATTCCCGAAAAATCACATAAAAATTGTTCGACGCGACTTCGCTCTTTTCTGCCTACGTTCTTGCTACGCCTTTGACGTTTATCTGACGGCCTAATGATTTTCTTTTCACGTTCTTCACGCCAGCCTACTCCAGAGACGAACAATCCTTCTGATTCTCCAGGTGGCTCCGAGTCGCCTGTCGAGGTAGAACGACCGTCCTCTTATTCTCCGGCTCGCATGTCGAAGGACTCGGAGGGGTACCCGACATGGCTTCCCAAAAGACCACCACCTCCCCCTCCTGCTTCTACCTTTCACTCCTCTGTCGGCGGCCACGAATCTATGGCTGGTCTGGGCGACCCACCTCAAATTCTGGGAGGTCGTAAGCCGACGCCACGGTCCGTGAGGATCATGAATCTGCAGGACGAGCAGTATGGAGACAGACGGGATCTCAGTGATCATACTCGTGTACCATCGAACACCCGTGTGTGGTCGAGGGCTACAGGGACCGCTTTCTCCCCAACTGTTTTCTCCTCAGGTGACC
>JH814895.1:35799-55056 GCA_000296255.1 Omphalotus olearius VT 653.13
CAGCTGAAGATGCTGAATGAAAGAGACCTGCATGGGTACGTTTTATACGTTTCCTTTCCTTCAAATTGCTTGTACTTAGTATGGTTAAAGTGGACTGCTTCAAAGACAATTTGACCTTTCGAACATCTTCTGCGGGCCTGGGGTCCGCAATCGATGATGCCGCGTCGCCCGGTACTATCTGGTGTAATAACAGAGTGTAACTGAAGGTAACTGACTAGCTGTAACTATGCTAGCCAAGCTTGCGCTAGCGCCTCGACAGTATCTGGCATTGCCAATCAGGTACCAATTCCTCGATCTACCTGCCGTCCAATTCAAAATCAGTGTCAAAAACACCCATGTACTTATCGTAGGAGCCGGTATCCGAGCTACACATGACACGCTTTTCTAGGCTTTTCACCGCTGCTGCGTACGTGGCAGCCCTCCTCTGAGTTTTCGATCCTGGCGTACTCATCTACCATGACCGGTAGATTTGCACTAGGTTGGGCCATCAGGAAAACGTCGCGTCTGAATGGTGACGGAAGACAGGACCGGCACACAAGACCCCACATGTGCTGATAGCGGGGCCTGATCAGCCTCTGGCCTGCTCTGGCCTGCTCTGGCATGTCTACATAGCGTCCCTTGACTTTACCTATAGGGCAATAACAGGGCCTCTGCAAAATTCGTGATGCCGGGAACGAGCGGTGGAACCTTGCGCTTGAGTGAGCAATCAGACGAAACTTGCGTTGATCACGTCCGGCGTCCGCTATAGGGGTCGGGCATATGGTGACTTGTTCAATTTGATTGAGGTGCTCTAGGTACCGTTTGATGTACATGAAAATGTTATGACACTTAGCTGAAAGTGAACGAAATTTTGACTATTGACTATGAATATCAGAATAGCCAACAGGTAACCGCCTGCAACCGCCGCGCGGCGGCTTCGACCAAGTCGGACAATTGGATACTTGGACACGGACTCCCGGTTGTCGCTATCCTATCCAGAAGTTAGAACGATCGTTACCGAGTACAACCACCAAGTACTTTCTGAACTAGTTCAAAACCGGAGGATCGATTGAAATCGAAATCGACAGCATTGTAACTTGTATGTAGTACTCGCTCTTTAGATTGCCCCCATCGCCAGTTTCTCCCCAAAAAATACTCTTACGAATTCATGGCTTTCAGACCAGAGCCTGAGTATCGTCCTGGTATCGTCTTCTCATTACCGATACTAGAGGATGAAGAGGAGGGGATCAGAGTCAAGCTTGAATCTCAGTTCAGTGAAGCCAGAGCTCCTCTATCGCGGAAGTCAAAGCCAACATATCGAACCCTGGTCGGAATCGTGAGTTATGACTTTCCTCCGAGAAAAGTCCGAATACTTGACACCTGAAACGTTATTGAAAGAAAGATTAATATTTAATGGCCACTCGGACTTGGGGGAAACAAGTAGATTGGGACAGGCTGAAATAGCGACCACGCTTCGCCATCGTTGAGGATATGTATACATTCAAATACATTAAACGAATAAGATAATATCTCTAGAGGCAGAGAAAATGAAACCCTTCTACTACAAGCATCCCGTCACTACAGAAGAAAGAAAGAAAGCGGAAGAAATATGACCCTCAGGCGAGGGCGTAGGTGGACGAGTTGGTGAATTGATCCCCATAGTTGGAAGGTCCTCTTTTCGAGGTGGAGAATTCGTCGAAGAGACGTGATCTACCTCCAAGGGCCGTACTTGTGTGGGAGCGGAAAGGGTATCCTCGACTTCAATCTCCTCCGAGTCACGGTTCATCCGTAGCCGCCACTTCCTGACATGCTCCTCCAAATCATAAGTCAAGTCAGAGCGAACTGATTCAGGAGAAACAGGGGAGTGATTTTGAGAGCTTTCATCATCAATCAGTTCGGTTGGTACTAAGGATGGGGTGGGGCTAGGAGGTTGTTTGGAAGTTGGGAGTGTGACGAGTGTCACATCAGCGAGAAGTTCGTAAAACATAGCTCGGTCTTCGGGAGAAAGCGGTTCGGCACTCCAGTAAAGGTGGTTGGTCCAAGTAGACCATTCGCTACTCGTAACGTGAAGCATGTATCCGAGAGCGGCGTATCCCTTCCGTTCCCAAGCTCGGACAGTATCTCTATCCGCATCCATCCATCGCAAGCTGCAGATAATGGTGTAAGTTTCATCCATCAGTGTATACGAATATGATGGTGACTTACATGTGCGATTCGTTGAGATATAGGTGATCTTCGTCATCTACCATCTTGCTTGCGTACAAGATAGAAAGCACAAACCAACGTCGGAACCGAAGTAAACTTTCCTCGCTGCAATCCACGATCACAAGATCATCGAGTTTGACTTGTAACCGTTCCATGAACAAGAAAGCCATGAAGACAGCGCTTGTCTCCGGATTCAAGATATCCAACATTCTGACGAAGTCTGAGAAAAAAGACGTTGCTGTTTTCTAGTTCAGTATTATCTATATGAGGTTACATGCAGGCTGTACTCACGAAATTCGCCTGGCAAGAACCTGGGTATAAAGCAAAGGCGAATGAATTCGAGTATCGCCCTTTCCTCATCTCCGGCGCGGAAGAAGGCCCTCGGAGCGAAAACATCTTCATCTTCATCTTTCGGCGAACGCTCCTGGGGCTCATTGAGAATTTCTGAGACCAATTGCTGATCCGAACCCAGAGCGTCCTCGTCCTCGTACGAGGAAGCCTGGCCTTCAAGAGAGAATTTTTCGGATAGACACTGTACGAGGCTATTACCGTAGGCGCATGCAGCTCCAGTCATACGCCTGTGAAACAGGTCACCATACGTAGCCAGGATAAGTGAGCCACCACGCAAGCTAGAAGCAGGACGACGCGTTCCACCACTAACAACGAGTGGCAGACACTGAGAAGGGTTCTTCGTGAGAGTTTGAAAGATAGTGAGAAGCAAAGACATTGCTGCAATTGTAAAACAACACCATCTTCAGCCGGTTTAAATCTGTGGATCCTTGGGGCAAAGCGCAAGCTTGAACCTGGTCAAATGCTCCCAAAAAACCGATCGAGCGACGCTTGGACACCGTTTTGACCATTACATATCAATTGGAGTGCCCAGGCGTAAGTTTTAGGCTATTCCGAGCGTTGTTGTAGAGCTTCATCTAATCTCCGTCTGATATGAGGGAGTTGAATAGAAAGGACTGTCACGGACATCATGGTAGGCAGAAAAGTAAACGTTCGAAAAAAAATCCACATGTTTCGTGGTCACGGGCTGTCACGCGTCACGGGCCGGCCCGGACCGAACAAAACGCTCGCATCAACGCTTGCGAAGTTTCCACTTGACTTGAAATTGTCTCATGGAGATACGAAGGTCATCCAGACTCGGTGAATCAAGAAAGCTCGACTCACAGCCAGTAAGCGTCGAGGGCAATCTCGCCGATCAGCCGCCAAGGCAGTCCGAGGATGGTTTCTATTTAAGCAGCGATGAATCAGACTCGGAAAGGTTTAGGCTACGTCGAAGAGAGAAGGAATTGGAGAGGCGCCTACCCAAGCACGATGAAGGATCAACCTCAAGAAAGTTGCGAGGGAAAAGAGGACTACTGCAGGGGATAACACTGGCTCCCATCGATATTCTGCTGGAGGTACGATAGGCTACGATCTTGTCTATGCCCTCATCTAATTCGAATGGATTTATGCAGATTTTCTCGTATCTTGAACCCCTTGATGTACTTCGCTTGTCCCGCACAACGAAAGAGATGCGCGGCTTTCTGATGAAGCGATCGTATGCCTCCATAGTGTGGCGCACGGCTCGCGCAAACTTTGAGGGATTACCACCGTTACCTCAGGATTTGAGTGAGCCCGAATACGCAAATTTGGCTTTTGATTCACATTGCCATGTTCGTAGTTTTCAAGGCAGCCCTATCCGCCGCGAATTGATTGCTTATCTTCGTCAGTTCTGCTTTCAAACCCGGTGCGAAAATATCATTTGGCAATGTCGCGTTCGTTGCTGCCAGAGATGTTTCCCTGTCGTGTAAGTACTCCTCGCTTGCTGTCGTTGTGTTCTACAGTATTCAACAACAGCCTCAGCTTTGTCTCTCGACCTGACTTGCACTCGGTTTGGAAGACAAGCTATCCGCTTACATTTCTTGCGTTTCAGAAGGTTGCCGACTACGTACCAAGTGTTGCTGTAGCTCCGTGGAAAGGTCCTTGTAAGTGATTCCTCAAAGGAAGGTTCAATCATGGCTAATTCCCGCAGGGGGCGGTGAGGATAAAGTTTATTTGCCCTCCATAGTCAGAAAGTTCCGTCGTGAATACAGGGCGGTTTACTCTCGTGAGAAATTGCTAGAGGAATGGATTATCAACAAAAGAGATCAATATGATGCTCTAGAGAACGTGCGCTGCTATCCTAGTTTCAGGCATGAACAACTTAGCTAGCTCATTTCTCATCATAGCACGTCTCTGCTTGTGTGGAATGGCATAAATCAAGTGCTGAATTACGTTCTAAAACCCTTCAAGACATGCGCCATCGTCGACGAGATGCGTGAGTCTTCCGTACTTGACGTAGAACTTCGGTTCCAATTATTTTCAGAATCTATCAAAAACTGCGAGACCTTGGATGGTCCGACGAAATTGCTGACATTTCTGACGATTCGCTGTCAAGCCATAGGTTAGTTAACCAAGCGAAGGAGTTGACTGAGAAAGGTATTTACTTCGGAGGTGTTTGATACAATGTTCTGATCAAACCTCCCTCTAGGTTGGGTGAAAATTGTACCTCAGCTTGTGGAGTTCATGGAAACTCTCAGATTGCGTCGGTTAGAAGGCACGGAACGCGAGCACGCAGAAGAATAGCGTGATCACTTCTCAGCTTCACTCTGAGATCTTGGTCAGTACTGCGCTCGAGCCTCCGGTGTGAAGATTTTCATCGATATGGGGGATGTCCTGGCTTGCAAAGTAGGCCCTAGTTGTCAGGTGGACTATGCTGCCCATGGGTATTTTTGTTCTCAGTCGGAGCGATGATTCCCTTCTTATCATCAGCTGATAGTGTGATACAACTGATAGACCATCGTGCGTACGCGTCGTATAAGTAACACGTATCCTAGATTATTGCAGTATGTCAGTTGCAAGACTGTGTATAGTACCGAACAAACAGAACAAGAGAATGCTCCGGACGATATTGTGAATGCTCATAGTTGTACAGGGTAAAATTCTAATTCATCTTCACAAATGAAGAATCAATATTTCTCGAAGCCAATTCAACAGTTCTTTTCCCAGCTCCAAGTCATATCAATAGCTCGGGAGGCCATTTTTACACACTTTCAAGGAACGACTAATGCAACATGAGGTGTTCTGTCGTACACTTGTCGAGTTTTGTCCGTCACAATGCCGCTTTGCATGCGTTGTTCAGAAGAAATATACCAAATTCAACGAGCACAGACACATGGCGCAGGTCATCGAAATCGTACGTATGACAAGGGAAATACAGCTTCCGTGCTCGATTTAGAATCTGGAAAGTATATAAACCAGATGCAGTAGGGTAAAGCGTAGTTGCTGCTGCGATGTCTCGACGAACTCGCTTATTGTGGTGCCACCTATCGGTGTTTCTCTACGTTTGTACCGGTACGCGCCCAGTGGAATCTACTTGTTCCTAATGCAAAGCTGAATAATTGGTATGAATAACAGCATTTAGCCAGCTCCCTCCAGCACAGGACCCTCTCTCGCCTGATACATGGCCACCAGGTCCCGGACAACTTCTCGTCCCCCAACAGCCCAATCAGGAGCTGACGAGCATGTTGAATCAAGTCGACCCGCAACGAATCCAAGCTATCATAGAGAAACTAGTCTCCTTCGGCACCCGAAGTACGCTCTCCAATCAAACCGATCCAGTGCGCGGGATAGGTGCTGCCCGTGACTGGATCGCATCTGAGATGCGAACTTTTGCCGCGACTTCTGGAGGCAGAATGACTGTGACTGTCCCTAGCTACGTGCAGGGCCCAGCATCTAGCATCCCACAGGACACAGTAATCAGCAATGTTATCGCCACGCTTAAAGGATCGTCGGAGCCTAATCGCGTTTATGTGGTTTCGGGGCATTATGATTCTAGGAATACGAACAACACCGATGGGATTAATGATGCGCCTGGGGCTGACGATGACGCTTCGGGTGTCGCTGTGTCAATGGAATTGGCAAGGATAATGGCCACGCATGACACTAAAGCCACGATGATATTCGCTGCGGTTGCTGGGGAGGAACAGGGGCTTTTTGGTTCGAATTTTTTGGCTCAGCAGCTTAAGAATGCTAGCATGGATGTTCAGGGTATGCTGGACAACGATATTGTCGGGGCGTCGAAAGGTGATAATGGAATCATTGACCCCTTCAACATTCGAATGTTCGTCCAGGGTATACCGACAACGGAAACATTCGCACAAGTGACTTCTCAAGCGTCCATTGGGGCAGAGAATGACTCGCCTGCGCGGCAATTGGGGAGGTTTGCGGCCGAAGTAGCTTCGAATGCGGTCACTAACATGACGGGTGAGTGTCCCAGAAAAAAAACTGAAACCACAACGTCGAAACCTACCAATAAACCAACACTGAACAGTTCAGACGATCTGGCGACCTGACCGATTCCTTCGCGGCGGTGACCACGAGTCTTTCCTTAAACAAGGGTTCCCGGCTATACGCTTCACTGAGCCCAATGAAATTTTTGCTCATCAACATCAGAACGTACGGGTAGAAGATGGGCTGCAATTCGGTGACCTGATCGAGTTTTGCGACTTTGACTTCAATGCGCGGTGCGTATAGGTCGCTTTGACTCCCCAGGTCTGAGTATTGAAGGAAGCGATTAACTTTCAGGGTCGCCAAAGTTAATGGTGCCGTGCTTTGGTCGATGGCTCAAGCCCCGGGCACACCGCAAGATGTGACCATGGATACAAGCGTCTTGACGAACAACTCGACGTTGACTTGGACGGAAGATCCTCTCGCAGATGCAGGTTACGAGATTGTTTGGAGAGCTTCTGACCAACCCCAGTGGACACACGTCATACCTGTTGGAAAAGTCAACACGGTGACCATACAGCTATCAAAAGATAACGCACAATTCGGAGGTGAGCCATCTCCTCGAATCGGATGGGCCGCCATAGGTCACGAAATCTAATCGCCATTTTTTTAGTCAGAGCAGTTGGGTCTAACGGGTTCCGGAGTCCCGCAGGATTTCCTTTTAACGGTTGAATCTACCCATGTGGCCTAGTGATCTCCATCGTACAATATATCATGTTGAAACTGTGTGTTTCTCGCTCTAGCTTTTGATCTCGGCTCTTGGCGTGAAGCCTGCTTCATCCTGTGACGAAGGCGGTGAATTGCTGTCGATTGGTACCGGCAACAGTTCAATTTTTAAGGCGAGGTTGAGACACTAAGACGATTGGAACCTGCGGCACAGGCCAGAATCTAACGGATCGATGATGGCGTCATTGGAGATTCTTTGGGCAGTAGTTAGGACTAGGTTGAATACATAGCCAAACGCAAGCTCACCCTGAGTTACCCCGCGAAGCCACAGGCAAGAGGGGGAAGAGTCAAACTTTCACACATTCCAATTCTGGACTCGGACCAGAAAGGTCGTTGAATCAAGAAGTGAATAGTATACTGCGAAACCGAAACGATAGTACATTGGAATTGTACACAGGACAAAGGATGAGAGTAAACGGAGAGTGGTAGGTTTGACAATTATCGCGAAAAATCTGAGACGCATCCTCCAACCTCTGAGCGCTAGTGTGAGAAAATGAACAAGAGCAATAAAGAGCGGTTGTAGACGTACGTTCTACCATGACATCGATGGTATCTGCGCGACAAAAACAAACAAAAAATGAGATCGAAATTGATTTTGGGTCTTATACAACGGTGCACGCGTACCGTTGTCCTCCATATCCAGAGATGCTGGTGTATCGGTTTCTGATATCCGTGCGCCATCATACAAGAATCTGAAGCAAATGTATATGAGTACCAAGTCATTAATATAGGAAATTTGATTTCTTAGATTACGCGTCCGAGACACTTGAAATCTCAAACAAAGGGAACGATGTGCCACTCACCGAATACTGCTCACATCCTTTCCAACCTTAGCAGCATAAGCACCCTGCAGTTTGCTAAGCTTTGTGCTTCGTTTGATTTTAAAGAAAACTTCGTCCCCCTGAGAACTGACGACCTGAACAAAGAAAAACAAAAATCAACGATTTGGTCTGCCAAAAGGCCTGTTCAGGAACGCAAAAAAAACATACCTTGACGTTGATAGGCGCGTTGGCATCCTCAGCTTTGACTTCGTCCTGAGTGTGACTCTGCTGCGCTTCTTCAGACATTGTTCTGCAAGAAGATGGTGGGTTTTGGAATGAAAGTTGGGTCAAGGTCCCGAGCGAAGTGTTATAAAGTATTGCTTACGTAACCACAGTCTCGCCGCACTGACACCTCTTGAGCTTGAATTCTGATGCTGCCAATGTGCCAGCTGGAATTTGTAAATACTTTCCATGTATTACTGTAAAGAGATGTAGCAATGTAACTAGAGTTACGGAAGTAAGGTATGCGTCATACAACGATTTTAACCCTCGTCTGGTAAGGTAGAGAAAAAGAAAGAAAAATGAGTCATCCACGAAACAAAAACGAAAATGATACAATACAAGAGATGAGAAAAATAAAGAAGAGACAGAGAGTGACCAGATGTATCTATACGTATAGAATAAAAATGAAAAAAATGAAAAAATACTTGTCACCGGTGAGCCGCACCCTTTTTCGACTTCTCCTTCTTCGTCAACTTACCAAGTAGCCTACGCGCCCGTTCATATTCCACATCTTCATCGCTCGAATCAGCCCACATATCCCGCGCATGATCATCCTCAGCCGCAGAAGGAGCTCTCCAGCTAGGTTCCCAGACAGGATCGTCGTCATCCTCAATAGCAGGAGGCGTAGCCGAAAACGTCGGCTGCAGAGATACTCGGACGCTCTTACGTCGTCTAGGAGGATTTTCAGCAGAGACGTTCTGATGTTGAGGTGTCTCTGTAGACGTTGATGCTGAAATGTCGGACCCACCCGGATGATGTTCGCTTTCAATTGTTTTGCCGACCACGGCGAGATGTATAGGAGCAGTGTACTCGTGCGGTGGTGGGGTAGGAGGTGGATGTTCCGTCTCATCCCCTTCGTCATCAAATATTTCATGTCCAGTCTCATAGGAAGAAATTGAAGCAACATCGTCAACATCCATCTCTTGATTCATAGGAGCCAGAGTGAGAACCTTGCCCTTTGCATCACCGTTCTGTAGCGGAGTGGCTAATTGCTTCGTTGTGGTCTCCATCGTCCCAGCCTTGGGAGGTAATGGTAGCATAGGAGATGGAGTACGACTTGGATTCCGCAGTGCACTTTTCAATGGAGAGTGAGCTGGCCTGTTTGGCTTCGATGCTACCACAGTAGCCGCAGGAGTGACAGACATGACTACGGGCACTGATGCAAATGAACTCGTCTCGCCCTTTGTTTCGCGGTCCAACACCGATCCCGGCGCCCTAGGTATCTCGAACACCGGTCCCTTGGGTCCATTACTAATACTTCCGGGTCTACCAACAGAGTGCGATCCAGCGTTGCCATAACCCACGACCTCATCCAAATCCACGTTCAGCAACTCCTTCTTGGTAAAACTATGCGGGGCCTTTACAACTTCCATCAACCCTGCTGACTTGATTGACCCGCCAACACTCCGTACGACATTCCCAGACCCAGATGCATGAGAACCCCAGCCCTCTCGATTGGCTTTCGCGACGTCTTCGACAATTGACATCAAACTGACACTACCCTCACCCACAGATAGGGCACCTGCTGGCACAATGGATACAGGCGAGCTAGTCCTCCGCTGAGCTTTCGTGGTCGAAGAAACAAGAGAAATTGATGTTTGCTCATTCCCTTTGTTCAGGCTCCTGGATCCTTCGTCAAAGCTTCCTGACCGAGCTTTGGTAGATGCATAATTGTGGGTGGTCGTAGGGGCATGTGTAGGGAGGGCAGAGACTGTAGCTGTCGATTGGGTCAAGGTGACTCGACCTAAACCCGCACGGGTCGCCGTTGGTGGTGCACTTGCCGCGCTCCTTAAAGAAGAACTTCTCGAGAGATTTGCTCCAGCACCGGAAGGTAACACCAACAGATCTGTAGTCGTTTGTGTCGGTGTGCTAGCCACAACCGTCGGAAGAGATAAAGCGCTCGTCGATGCAGAAACATTCGCTGACTTGCGATTAGATTTCTTGCGCTTCACGCTTGCTTTCTTGGTAACGCCCGCTGCACCAATTGAACCCGCGGCAGTACCACCATCAACATGATTCCCCTGCACGAGATTCTGACGACCATTCGTTTGGTCGTCCACCCACTCCTCAGCCCTAGACAGTCGATTGGATAAATCCACCACATCAGGCTTACGTCTGCCAGTCGGCGTAGGTGTAGCAGACCCTTCAAGGATCTTCAAATTATGATCAAGAGAAGCACTTCTTCTCCTTCCCTTCACTACCCCATCCGGAAGATCACTCGAGGCAGTTTTACCCCTAGCCCCAACCCAGACACCCTTTCTCAACCTCTTCGACGACCCCACGTCGCTGAACACTCGCCCGCGAGAAGGCCATTGTGAACCACTGCTGGGTACTGCACCAGCGCTAAGGCTCGATGCAGGAATCTTCGTCGTGGATGATGGAATATTCACGCTCAACGGCGCGGGAGGTGAACTCATCGTACTTCCATCTTCACCATCACTACCGTCCTTCCCAAGCCTCTTGATGTTCTTCTCAGTACGCATATCCCACCCTTTATTCCTCCCAAAACCCAGACCTTTCCTGGTTTTACTCGTTCGCTTCGTATGGGCCTCTCCTTGCAGTTGCAGACTGTCCTCGTCGTCATCTAGGTCACCGCGATCGCTAGACCCTCGTCCACCACGCGAGAACAAACCTCGGATGCTACCAAGGAATCCACTACCGGAACCAGAGGCAGATCCATTCGCATGTTTACCCTTGTTTGACTGGGGCGTTTCCAAAGTCGAGCGACTACCACTCTTGGTAAACCTAGGGTTTTCTACAACCTGCACCTCAGCAGTGTACTCAGTATCGCTACTGTCTGGTTCTTGAGAAAGTTCGGGAGGACGCCCATTAGGCACGGTAGGATTGGACAGTGTCCCAACGCGAAAGCCTAAATCCTCTTCCGTTATTCTGTGAGGAAGTACATGTCTCTGCGGCGTAGAGCTCACAGGGGAGGTCGGACCAAGGTTTGCGGGAATTGAGGGTTGGTTGATAGGGGACAATGCACGAGGCGAGGCAGGCGTCGAAGTAGGAAGACCGAATTCAGCGATAGCATGTGCAGGTGGAATGGGTATGGCATGGAACCCTGCCGGTGATGCAGTTGAGGGACGAGACGTTGCTTCTAACTCGCTATAGATATGCTGAGTAGATGGTGGAGGGAAAAGGTTGATCTGAGATGCGGACTGTGATGGCGCGATAGAGGAGAGGTCAGAGGAAGGCCTCTCAGGGAATGCTGTCGTTGGTGATCCCGCATGGACCGGTATCGGTGCATGGAGTTCCGGGAGAGCCTTGTTCGTTGGTGCTGGGGAAGACTGCATACTCGGACGATTTGTGGCTATGATACATTATTAGAGCATATTCCAGATTTTGTACCATGAAAACTTACGTCCATCTCGATCTTCTATTCTGAGACCTAACACAACCTCTACCTCCTTCCCAACTTCAGTCCATATCATCCCGCACTCCGCGAGCGCACGAAAGCGGATACAGAGTCCGTCGCGAATGGCACCTGAGCGTCTGTTGTCCAGCTCGTGCTCTTTGAGGGCAAGATGAGCCTCACAGGCTTGCAACTCTGACTGGGCTGCGTGCATCTTTTTGTTGCCCGGAATGGGACTTGTAGCACGGCTAGCGAATAGGGAGGGGGACGTGATAGCCGCATACGAAGTAGATGGGTCATCCGATGACCTATGCGACAACGTAGAGGTCGATCCGGATGCCTGAGAATGGCCGGTCGGAATGGAAGGCGAAGTAGCGAATATTGCGGAATCTCTGTTGCTAGACGGCTTCGAGGCGGACTTGGAGGCCTTTAGTAGGCGCGTTACACTGAGATACAGTCAGCGGAAGGAAACTCAAGTGAAATAAAGATAGCAAGCAGGGAAAATGGGTTGGCCTAGAATTTCTGTGTGCTTCATTTCGCCAGGACACTCGGAATCGTGCATACAGCGCGTGTACGTCGTCACCACGATGAAAGAGGTCCATAGAGCAAGTAGCCATTGACGAAAAACGTGAAGAAAGGAGATGCACACTCACAGAATTTCTCTGTCCCGCATAATACTTCCGACCTCATCCTCGAGATCCTTCAAGCCCTTCAAATGCCTGCTCCATTCCTCGACAGCAGCCGCGTATTCTCTCAGCGCATCGTCTGCACTAGACAATGAACTCGCTACAGCCAAGATGACCTGTGAAGCTGGAGGTGGAGACGACGAAGCATATGCGGTCAACGAAGTGAATGAAGCATGCGAAGTGTCTAGTAAATCCTGCAGCTGTTTCGAGTAATCCTTTTCATGGGATATTAGGTTTGCAAGGAGGCGAGAATCAGCCGACCTATGGACCATTCAAAACGAGAAATTGAAAGAAAATGAACGAAAGTTTGAAGTTGAAGAAATATTGAGAAGTAGAGAAACTCGCCTCGCGAGGTTACGCGACTCGGTAATTTGTATTTGGTCGTGCTTAGAACTAAAGCTCACAGTACCTAATTTAGAAAGTGCCCTTCTTCCCGCCTTCTTCCACTGCGGTGACTTCAACGTTTTCTATGCTCCAATATACAATTTAACGGTCTTCATTTACGCTGAAAATAGTCTGCATGATATACGGGAATCGAGATTTCATCAGGTATCCGAACGGTTGGATCATTCCACCAAGCAAAACCCGTTCCTTCGCCCAACTCTGGACTTCCGTGAAATTCAGACAGGTATGTGCAATGTCTCCTTTGACAATAGTCTTATTCAAACTTTCTTCCCATTGCCAGCTAATAAGATCAATTTCAACACGTCGTCATCCTTGAAAAATTAAAATGCGGATAACGCATACTATTACACTTGTATCGGCGTGGCACATAATTGACTGTCTAATCCGGTCTATGCAGTGACTGACGTTTTCGGAAGCCGTCGTGGAGTTTGTGATGTTCCACTCTGGATAGTATGCTGGATCCAAACCCTTCCACACGACGTTCTGTGTCAACGTTGTCAGTCGCTTGTCACCGTGGGTTTCACCGCTCAGACGACGGACGAACTTACTGAGATCCGAGCTTGGCTCTGATACCCTCCTCTTCGTCCTCCAGTGCCTCATCGGTCATAAGAGGGCGATACTCTGGTTTGAAACCCATGGATTCGTAGGAAAAATTGAATCTTGAGGAGAAAAGGGGGATTAGGGTAACCCTGTGCACGATGCCGCCCCCAATGCTTCTCGAAGCTTACTAGACATCGTGGGCCATCTACGACGAGGCCGGACGCAAGAAGCTAGAGAACATTCGGCACGCTAGATCTTTGAGTGTTTTATCTGCACGCAATCCTCGGAGAGGTGAGTGTCAACGTTCAAGTGGTGCATAGGCTACACTAAACTCATTCTAAGAACAGAAGACACCCTCTCGTACTACCTCGACAGGCAATCTCCAGCACGATGAGGAAGGCCTTGAGGCTTCTGACAGTCGCTGAGCCGAGCTAGAATGCATTGCTCAACGTCAGACGAAAGGATTTCGGTGATATATACAATCTCCACCATGACTTCAATGACTGGGGAATTTCCGTCGGAAACATCTAAGGAAGACACTAGAGGTCAGATGTCTTCCAAGACCTGCATGAGTCTTCTTTTAAATATAACAGTACAAGCAAACGAGAAACATATTAATCCTAAAAGTTTCTGAGATAGAAGGCAGGTCATAACACCTTTGATTTGTCTATGAGCTGGTAACGAGCTACTACTTAGATAGAGCGCAACAGTGGGTAACTTTAACATCGCCACTTTGTAGAATTCTCATCATCAGGAATTTCTGCCAAGTAAGTATGGGGCCAATGTGAGTGCGCTGACCTTTACATACGTGAGTGGGCGAGAAACACCCTGTGGAACCAAATTACCCAGCATCCCAGCTACCATGCAAAATACCAAGTTCTTTACTCTGCTCTCTCTCGCGCTGGCTGCAACTGTAGCAGCCGCACCCTTGGTGACACGGTGATTGTCATTGTTCATTCGTACTGTTTGGCTTTGTTCTCAAACGTCTCTAGCACCTCCACATCGACAAAAATTGTTCAGCATGCATCTTTGGTTTTCTGTTTGATGCATTGCCGGGGTCATAATGTCCTCACCTGCTGATAGGAACACGGCCTAACCTACTGTTGATCACGCGAACAATGGATGGCCTGTTAATAACGGGCCAGTGAGTATCTCTGCTAATAATCAAAGAAGATACATAACCCTCATGGTCCGATTTAGGCGCACACCGCCTTGGTGTGATCACTACGCCGGCTACTGTTTAGTGAATTACTATCGGAAGTTCAAGCGATGGTGGTCTCATTCATAGAGGAGTTACTGGTTGTATCAAGCAAGAATAATGTGTCTTGCAACTTACAAACTCCCCCCTTTTTGAATTTTACTCAGTAGTATACGCGGCTCCGCAGCGAACCTCCTGGGTTCAGCCGGAAACGACAGCTTCGTGAAGTTGACTTTCTTCTAATTATTTCTGATTCTGACTGTGAAACCAATGTAAGTATAGGCTGATATGAGCGTGAAAAACTCATGTATTGAACTATATAAGTAACTCAGGTGAAACCAACGAAAGCATAGACTAAATGAAAACTTGTAAGCTCGTGTAAGTATAACCTCAAGATCGCACAGATTTACGTCTCTGGAAGCTAGGGGCAAGGAATGGGATCTCCCAACTGATAAGTAAACACCCGCAGGATACGGATGACAAGTAGTATGTATGAAATATGAAAATAAGATAAGAGAGTGAAACGAATGAATTTTCTAAGTAACCATCTGTGCTGCACGAAAAGGATCAGTGAAAAAGAATAAGTTGTAAAGATGGTTGAAGTTATTTGAAGTGAGCGGAAGTAAAGATTAGAGAAAAGTCCGACGACAAGTTCACCCGGCATTTTGGGGCGGCAGGCACCTAAGCATCTGATAGTAGATACCTAGCTTTGACTCTACGGCTCTGACGGAACTTGCCGCGAAGGTCCATCAGTGAAGCATTTTTGTGCTTACCTTGAGAAATGGAATTTGAATTAGTAGGTTTCCATGTGGTTGAATATGAGAACGGTACCGTAGAAGTAAGAAACAATTCAGAATCGAAGCCAAGCACGGCTGACTTCTTTGACATTAAAATCTTCTTCCCATTGACAGCTACCAATAAGATCAATGTCAACAGGTGGCCATTTTGAAAAATGCGGATCATGATAACGCACAGCACACTATCACGCTTGTATCGGAATAACTGACTGTCTATAATCCAGTGACTGGGCAGCCTAAGAAGAATCAGAAAATAGTAACCTCTACCGACTTTCGAAATCAATGTCAGTTGAGAGTACCTGAAACAACCGCACTTGGTTGGTAATAAGTAAGTGAGAGATCTCAGATTTGGCAATGATTTGGCTCAGCTATCACGTTCAAGTTCTCCAATTTGCAATGTGCTGAGGAACAACTAAATAGATTTGCATCTCAGGAACCCAAGGTGGAACTCGAACGCTGGCGCTGCATTAATATTGTCAAATGATGAGACTCATTGGTTGAGAACATGAAATGTTGTGCTTACAGTACAGCGTCGCATCCCAAGGCTGTTGTTTTGTGCCCTTACGAAGACACAAAGCCGACACCGAAATGCAGAGGAGGATTGCCTGAAGGGCGACGATTCCGACCAGGGCTCATTACGTTGGCTTCAACTTGGTTTCACTGGATTGAGATCCAAGCCTGATACTGATCGATCTTGATCCCCTCCTCTTCGTCCTCCAGCCTCATTGGTCATGAAAGGACGATACTCTGGTCTGAAAGCCATGGATACGTACTTAGCACTTAGTACTTCAAAGGAGTAACTGTTGGAAAGAAATTGGGGATTGGGGCTCAAGTACTGTACCGGTCCCTCAACAGAAACACTGCCCTGGGACGGTGGGACCGGTCGACGCAGCATGAACCTCCTGGACTGCGGAGATCAGCAGGAGCTGAGCGCTGAGCAGGAGTGAGCAGGCAGGTGGTGTTTTAACCGGCTTGGGTCCGTGTGCTGCAATGAAACAGGAACATCGAAAGGTCAAATTGTCTTTTAAGTGGTCCAATCTAACCATACTGAGTACAAGCAAAGGAAACATATATAAGCTGCCCATGCATATCTCTTTCATTCAGCATATTCAGCTAAAATGCATACCAAGTTCTTCGCTCTCGTCTCTCTTCTGCTTGTGGTGGCTGTAGCTGCTGCACCCGTTGATATGGTGATCCTTCTTCGCATTCACACTGTTGACTGAGTTCTGAACGCATTCTGATGTAGAACGTCCGTTCCTGCGCAGACAGGAAGCGCGACGCGTCGGACATTGAGAATGTATATGCGCGGACTTGCTAGACGTGAATGCTGTAAGTGCATCATCTTGTATTTCTTGGTTGGGCGTGCCATTGGCAGCGTCAGCAGTTTTACCTCTTTTCACGCTACTGTATTGCTATTGCTAACGCACCTTTCACAGGTTGATGCAGCTGATACGCGTTCGCAGTGGAGTTGTGCAGCTTGCTAGACTAGTCAATTTGAACGTTTGCGTTGGACACGGTGGCCAAGAGCTGTATCTAGCTTTCGTCAGATGTTGCTATAGAAACTCCGAGAATTGTATGCGTACAGGCTATCAAAGATTACATTGCTTCTGAACTTCCTTCTGTTCTGGGTGCATGAAAGTAGTTTCAAGCCCTTCGTGGATTTCTGTCAGAGTTTTCCTCCACGGCTTGGATTTTTTGATGGTCGATTCATATTCGGAGACACTGTTCTGGTGTTCGTTTACTAAGAAGCTGTATAAGTTGAAATACTTGATGAAAACGTGAAGAAAGGAGATGCACACCACTCACAGAATTTCTCTGTCTCGCATAATCCTTCCGACCTCATCCGCGAGATCCTTCAAGCCCTTCAAATGCTTTAGCTCCATTCCTCAACAGCAGCCGCGTATCCTCTCAGCGCATCGTCTGCACTAGACAATGGGTGAAGCTGGAGATGGAGACCAAGCATATGCGGTTAAATAAAGCATGCGAAGTGTCTTCTAGTAAATCCTGCAGCTGTTTCGAGCAGTCCTTTTCATGGGGTATTAGATTTGCAAGGAGGCGAGAATCAGCCGACCTATGGACCATTCAAAGCAAAAAGAAATTGAAAAAAAACGAACGAAATTTTGAAGAAGGTTACCGTTACGCGGTAATTTGTGTTTGGTCATGCTTGGAACTAAAGCTCGGAGTACCTAATTTAGAAAGTACCCTTCTTCCACTACTTCAACTTTTTAAAAACGTTTTCTATGCTCCAATATACAATTTAACGGTCCTTCAGTTACGCTGAAAATAGTCTGCATGATATACGGGAATCGAGATTTTATCAGGTATTCGAACGGTTGGATCATATTCACCAAGCAAAACCCGTTCCTTCGCCCAGTTCTGGACTTTCGTGAAATTCCGACAGGTATGTGCGATGTCTCCTTTGACAATACTCTTATTGAAACTTTCTTCCCATTGCCAGCTAATAAGATCAATCTCAACACATCGTCATCCTTGAGAATGCGGATAACGCACACTATCACGCTTGTATCGGCGTGGCACATAATTGACTGTCTAATCCAGTCTATGCAGTGACTGACGTGTTCGGCAGCCGTTGTGGAGTTTGTGATGTTCCACTCTGGATAGTATGCTGGATCCAAACCCTTCCGCACGACGTTCTGTGTCAACGTTGTCAGTCGCTTGTCTCTGTAGGTTTCACCGCTCAGACGACGGACGAACTTACCAAGCAGTGGAGGTTGTGAAAAACGTCAAGCTCTGCAATATATTGACCCTCGTCTCCTGGGATTGCCTGAGTCTTGTTCGGAAGCTGAGATGCTTGCTCCTTTGTAATTCGTGATATACCAACTAAGAAATCTGGCTCAGTCATCGTGTTCTAGCATTTGCAGGATGAGGAGCGACCCACAGCCGTATAGATCATCCCAGGCCTTATCCAGCTCGGGGGAGGAGGGAATTTGGAACTCTGACATGTCTCCGGGGAACCCAAGGTGGAACACTTTGACTTCGGGTTGTACCACTTCTAACGCTGGCGCTGCATTGTCGAGTGATGAGTCTCATTAAGAACGTGAAATCATGTTGCACTTACAATACAGCATCGCTCCCAAAAACTGATTTTTTGTGCAACCACCCTTGCGAAGACACAAAGCAGACACCGAAATGCAGAGGAGGATTGCCTGAAGGGCGACGATTCCAACCAGGGTTCGATATGTTGGCTTCAAGTTCCGCAATAGAGGAGCTTTGGATTCACTCGACTGAGAACCAAGGTTGTCTCTGATGCCCTCCTCTTCGTCCTCCAGTACCTCGTTGGTCACGAGAGGACGATACTCGGGTCTGAAAGCCATGGATTCGTAGGAGCAATAGTTGGGGAGAAAATGGTGATTGGAGTAACATGAAAAGCAACTTCGTACGACGCCGCCCTCAGTGCGTCTCGAAGCTTACCAGACATCGTGGGCCATCTGCGACGAGGCCGGATGCAAGAAGCTAGAAAACATTCGGCACTAGATCTTTGAGTGTTCTATTTACATGCTATCCTCGGAGAGGTGAGTGTTAAAGTTCAAATTCTGCATGCGCTACACTAAACATTGTTCAAAGAACAGAAGACACTCCCTCGACAGGCAATCACCTGCACGATGAGGACTGGTGTGGAAGGCTGTGAGGCTTCTGACTGTAGCTGACCCGAGCTGCAGCGAATCGCGCATCACGGGGCAGCAGGAGTTCTTCTGATATCTCCACTTCAATGGCTGGGGAATTGCCATTGGGAGCATTCAAGGAAGATACGAAGGGTCCCGGTCAGCTGTCTCCCGAGACTTGCATGAGTCTACTCTGACCATACTAAGCACAAGCAAAGGAAACGTATATAAGCTGCCCATGCAGATCTCTTTCATTCAGGATATTCAGCTAACCATATATAAGAGCTGCTTATACAGGTCCAAGTTATCCAGCATATCTCCAGGCATATCTAGCCAGTATGCAGACAAAGATCTTCGCTCTCCTCTGTCTCGTACTGGCTGCA
>JH814895.1:55187-66736 GCA_000296255.1 Omphalotus olearius VT 653.13
AAGGAGCGTCTGGGTTCCGTCAACATTGCCGCCGTTGTGAGTGCATACATGCACACTCAGTTAGACACAGAAATGAATTACTTCTTGACCAGAAACCTCGGACGCCAGGCAACCCTGTACGTTATTTGCTCTTTCCAGTGTCTCTGGCTATCCTGATGCGATTTTCACAGGTAGATAAAGTCCTTGATTGGAAATGTGTTGACTGCATAGGTGCAGGCATGGGTTGGTAGACACACAGTGGATTGCGCCAAGGGTCAGCTACTGTATCTCGTGGTATTCCTGCCGTCGGCCGGTGTATCCGAAATTGGATCGAAGTTGGTTTTTACTTGACAAAAGCTGGTTTCACACCCAATTTGTGATATTTATTCTCTTCGCCTTCGACGTCTTCGATATTCCGATGGCCGGTCTCAGTCATGGAGCCTGCGCTGCCTGTTAGCCAGTATTACTATAGGGGACTTCAGTGAAGTCGAACTTTTATACGTTTCCTTCAACTCAATCCAGCGTAGGAGTGCCCACACTGCATGGGTTGCGGCTTTTATTGTACCACGTAGCCTTCCTTTGCAAAATAATGATTTCCGTAAGACAGAACGAGCTTGAATGATCTTGCAAGTCCAAGTCGACACTTTGTTCTCCTCGGAATCATCCCTGTTTCTGATTCTGACAGAAGGTCCATCAGTGAAGGATTTTGCTGCGTACTTTGAGAAATAGAATTTGAATACTAGGATTCCTATGTGCTTGAATATGAGAACGGTACCGTAGAGGTAAGAAACAATTCAGAAATCAAAGTTGAGCCACGCCCGAACTAGTAGCGCCCAGGACGACTAATGCGGGTAATGTCGCGTGGGATGATTAGCGCGCAGAAAATGCCTCTCGCTTTTTTCAGCCGCTGTTCTACTCACACATCCTCTTTGTTTTCCATTCTCATCGCGTCTCTCGCAGGTTGCGCAACGCATGTAACTCGGGGATACAGTTGAAGAAGCGACGACAATTCAACATGTCACCTCAATCGATTATTTTTCATTGCCGGTCGAGATCTATCAACCAACGGGTGAATGGTCAAATCTCCCATTGTGCTTAGAAATGCTACGCCCAACTTGGCAACATTATGGGTTTGTGGCGACGGCCTACGGATGCTAGAGATACCCATTTTGGTGAATCGGATCCGTCATACAAAAGACAATGAACAATACCCATGCATGCATGGGCCACTCAAAGGGGAGTTCTTAAAGAGCACGCAAGAGGTCGAGCCGCGTCCCAGACGTTCCCCCTGATCCTTTCGCTCGCTATACCTCGTACTCGCCTGCGTTCGGGATAAGACACAAGGAAACAAAATGCAAAAGTCTTCTGTGGAACCTGTTCGTATTTGGTTAAATGGCACGTCTTGAAACAAACCTTTTCCGAGATGTCAAACCTGATAGTGTGACACCAACAGCTGCTGATACAGCAACCAATACGATGACTGTTTATCGTCGAGACGTAGCCGATGTTGATGACACCGTTGTACCCTCGGATTCCTCTCTGTCTGCGACACTCTTACGGCAAGAACTCCGGGAGGAGATGACTTTGACGAGCAGGGCTTCGTCTGAGCCACCATTCATCGGATCGTCGCTCGAGCGTCTGAATTCGTTACCACCAACTCCCAAGGTTGCACCCCGGGTGACACTAGCCAGAGACATTCGCCCGACCCAACGAACACCCTCTCAGAGCCTTGCATTAGCGACTTGGCTATGCTTCGCTCTCTCGGATACCATACAGTGTGATAGAAGAGTAACAGGTGGGTTTTCTTCTGAGAATTCCTGTTGAACAACGTTGTTGACAAGTCGCCTTAGATGAAGTTCTGGAACAGACGTTACATGTCTTGAAGCTCGCTTTGGACAGAGCTCTGGTACATTTTAATTGCCCGACGACAACTGCGCTTTTGGCATCGCTGTATATCTGCCGAATGTTCCCCCTAGGTGCTAGATACACTGGTCGGCCGGATGATCAGTATGTGACAGCGCTCTTGAGGGTGTTCTTTACTGGTCTTCGGTTGGCGATGTTCTGGAATCACGAGGTTGACTACGCCACGGCCAACTGGTAAGGGCTCCGTTGTCTCAACTTGAGTATCTCAATTATCTTGCTTTTAGGAATGACCTCATGCAACTAGATACGTCCCATATCGAAGATCTACAGGGTCAAGCTCTCCTTCTGTTAGAAAACAACCTATCCGTCTCGAACAATACTTGGCGAATCTGGCTAGGTCGTCTGCGGGAAGAAATGGACACCATATCCGACGAGCTCCCAGGCAGACTGCACTACACTGCTGTGCAACTGATCGAGAGAATTCCAACCCACTACAGTTTCGAGTCGGATGGATTGACTTGTCCAGGTTTGCCCGCTGCGTTCCCAGATTGTTTGTACGAAGTACAAGATTGGCGACGCGATCTTGAAGACAACCGAACTCGTCTATGCTTCTTCGCGACGTATGGTACCGAGTTTCCTGAAGATGAAACACATTGGGAGACATTCATCAAGGATACAATCCCCTCGGCGTCGTTCACGAATTGTCGGATCTTTGCTGTACTTGACCCGGTGCCGGAGTATGAAGAGGACGAGTATGCGTTTGAAGATGATTCTTTCACGGAGGGACCTTCGGTCATTGCTGGATTGGTCGCCTCTGAAGGGTTCGGAGAGAATGTTGAGCTGGAGAAGGATCAGGTTCCTGCGCCGGTTTACGAATACGAACTCACTTCCGCCTTTGAAGAGCGCAAGCCTGACTTGGAGGGTGAGGAACTGTCCGAGAAGGTTGCCTTGGAGGAAAACGAGAAACCCGCTCTTCCAGCTCGTCAACCTGTTTTTACCCTACCACCACCAGGGTACGAGGAATCCCTTCGGTTGTCAAAGTCCGCTACCACTCCTCCTTCGAAAAATGAATCGAACTTCTTGTTGAGCGAGCTATTTGGCAGGTTGAACGTCGGAGGTGCTACTGCGACGCCTGAAAGGAAGAAGAAGGCGGTTCAAGTCTCGGAATTTGGGTCCCCGTTCCATGTCGTGCCTATGGGCAAAGAAAACAACTGATGTTCCTGACAGTAAAGGTCACAGTTAGTTTGTGGGTAGGCGGAGAAGTCAAACCTGGATTGTATCATTAAGCGGCACCTGTACTTGTATCATTATTTGTATTATCATCGGACTGTGTTTATCGTTGCCACCTGGAAATTGAATGTGTTTCGCTTCACGTTTCACGATCCTCTTTGTACACCTAAGTAGACCCTGGTAGACCCCAGGGTAGGGCGAACTTCGGTGCTACTTCGGACTTGATTAGTCAGCAGACGGTAATTAGCGCCCACTTTTAGCGCCCACTCTTGACTGTTGCCGTCCATGTCCCTGCTCCGAGCCTCCGACTCGAAGTTTGCGCAGTCAAATTTCCAAATTCAATTGTTGCCGCAGTCAAGGATGCTCAATCCCGTTACACTGCGAAGGTTAACAAGCTTCATGTACAGCATCGACCGTCTATTAAAGCCTTTGAAGTACGTTACTACACGTTGAATTCGCGCTGTCACCTCAGGTTTTCTGATCTGTATACTTTTAGAACATAGAAAGCATGAAGAACATGTCGAATAAAAATAGTGCTAACATAGCCCTACCGGACCTATTTTTAGCTCTATAGACCTGAAAGCAATATGTAAATGAAGATCCGTTGGGCCGGGGCTGAACGATTTTTGTAGGCGCAGCACTGTATCCTGCCCAATGGTCCATTCATAAAAATAGGCCCATCGTGACCTTCTTGCTGCGCTCTTCCTCCCGTTTCTTTTGCTTCTTCATTTACTCCTTCCACCATCTTCCCCCCTCCGTGCTGTCCAGCAACACTTTCGTTTTCATACCCTACAGGCAAAAAAACGGACAGAACTAATACCTCTCTTCCTCTGTTCAAGATGTTCGCCGCTTCTGCAGCTGCCCTGCTTCTAGCAGCTTCCTCTGTATCCGCGCAGTCTACGTCCTCGTTCCCTGAGGGTGTCATTGCTACTGGCACGATGGGTACCACTAATCCCCCGGAACCTACCATGCCCACGTCGATAAACCAGACGTCTTATGCTCGTCTGTTGACGGTTAACACGATTGATGACTGGTGTATCTTTGCTCCTCCATATCTGAGCAACATTTCCGATTCTGAGGTACGACTTTCTCTTCAATTCTGAACCCGTTCAACCCCCCATAACCTCTTTTGTATGCTAGACATTCGAAGTGGCCTGGTGTACCCAGGCTCGCAACGATGCCCGCGTTATTCCTGATGGCACTGTTACAGGTGTTTCGCTCCTGAAGACGGGTATGTTTCTCCGTTGATTCGTATCTCTGGTTTTTTTTGGTGCTGATAGATATCATATCGTAGACTTCTATGTCCAGATCATGGGATACGGTGATTTCACACAACTGAACATTCCTTATGGTGATTACGGAGGTAAATTTATTCATAGAAATCAATAGGTGTAAGGTGTCCTCATGATTTGACTTGACAGGTGAACTCGACCCTCACGGAGCCTATGGAAGTGGAAATCCAATCGGCGGTAATGTTACTACGAACGTTACTGGCTCGGATATCAACGTCGCAGAATGGATGGTAAAAAAATTTTTTCGTCGTGTTGGGTTGTCAAATGTTGATATCTTTCAATTTATAATTAGCTCTACGTGGACTACAACCAGTTCTGCTTCCGTGCTTGCACTAATGCCAACTCGACTTACGATGCCGCTCATATGTGCTGGCATGAGCTTGACGAGATGGGCTGCGAGTTTGTCATGCCTGGAAATTACAACTTTAATGGCACTTTCGAGACATGCGATGCTGATGTTGCCTGTACGTGCTATTTCTTTCGTCAATGCTGTGAATCGAACTCATAATGCCACACATCAGACCCTCCTGGTTGGTACCCCACCGCGACAGTCTCTGGGACAACCCTCTTCTCCACCTTTGCTCAATACTGGACCGGCACCGTCGACGGAACCGCATACACTGTCGGTGACACCGTGACCCCCTCATCAGCATACAGCACCCCATCTTCATCGAACTGCGTTACAGTCTCAACAATCTCCAACAATATCGCTCTCGAGTCGCTCACAACGGGCGTATCAGGTTCTGAAGCTACTTCGGGCGTCTCAGCAACTGCTTCCGCTGGCGCCGAGAGCTCATCCGCTACGGGAGCCGTAGCTGCATCAGCTGCATCTTCCGCTTCAACGTCAACTACTTCAAACGCTGCGTCACCTGTTTTGATGAGGGCTGGTGTTAAGGCAGGTTTGAACGAGTGCATCACACTCATTTCGTTGGTTTCTGGTATTGCTGCTGTTGCTTTCCTACACTAATCGTTGTGATTGTTTTCGCATTTATGGTTTGAATTCTGGTTTTTGACGGTTTCATCATTTATCATCTGGATCTGGTTTTTCTTAATGACGAGACGACGTGTGTTTTCCTTTTACTCAATTCATTCAGTTTTATTACATAGCTATAGCACCGTGCATATTCCCTTCTATTTTTTGTTTGATCCTGGTGACTTTCTTCAGAATGCATACATACCCACGTCGCCTATCTTGGCACTCACTCTCGTTTCATTGATGGACTTGTTAACATTGTTGGTTCAGGCTAAGATGTTGTGTTGGAGGCCGTACCTTATCGCTGCTTTTCTATACAGTACCACAGGTCTATCTACATATACAAAACTCTTTTCCTCCCAAGAACGATTGTGGTGAATAGAAGCTCGCGCTGGCTTGGAAGTAAGATGACGTCTTCCCGCGGCAATATTATTACTCCACCTCTACAGGGACAACGAAATCAATAACATGCATATGCTGCATGGTACATAATCTGTAAGTACAATACGAAAATAACATAAATGGCATACGTAGTATATAAGTAGTATCGGATTCTACGATTACACCTAGTACAACCCCCATCCACATCACGTCTAGGAAACACCCATCTCCTTGCCCACAAGCTTCAAGCACTCCCTAGCCAGCACCCGCGCATCCAAGTGTTTCAAAGACTCTTCCGTGGTAGGATCATGATCTGACCTAGACCCGTTGGGGCCACCTGCAGGCCGCCGTGGCGAACCAGGCGTCGACGACGAAGGCATGACGACCCATGTGGATGGAGTTCGTCGGGGAATAGATGCGATCTCGCACAAGACAGGGTAGAAGTGGAAGAGGTGGGCGACTGAGGATCGCTTGACTGCATCGGCGATTAGCACAGAGGGGGTAGATCCACTTGGTATGTCTACGTCCAAGAAGAGATTAATGTTCGGTAACAGTGCGAATAAAACGAACACACGCACCAGATTGCTCTATACAAAACGCTGTAGGATTGTCAGATAACGCTGCCCATAATGACCCAGGCCACAATCTAAGCTCCAACAGTTTCCGTAGCACATATAGAAGCTCCTCTTCGCGGGCCCTGGGAAGAGACGGATATTAACACAAGTCTCATCGACGCAGGAATAGAGGAAGCCTTACCTTGGGAATGGCAAATTACCCCGTAATGCTTCGTCCGCGCAATATCCGAACATTGTAGTTTTACATCGGTTTAGCAACGATGGTAAGCTCAAAGCAGCAAGCCGCCTTCGCGAGCGCTCCTGGTCTGCAGGGAGAGCATTAAAGAGGTGATACTGAAACATGAAGAACACTCACCATTGGTGATATTGGAGCAGACCAAGAAAAGCAGGTCTAAACACCAATACGAAAACCGCTCACGAGGTAGCAATAAACCGGATTCCGTGCTCCCATGGCCATAATGGCGCTCGATATCGACCTTGACATACTCCTGCGAATGTCTTGATCCATTGCTTTGCGCTGATGATCCATCGGGTGTTCGACTCCTCGAGTGGTCGAAAACTCCGTAATCCGACTCATAGAGCCGGCTACCTTGCGCAAGTACTTTTGCCAACTGCGCTACAATGGAATCTGGAACTCGACGATCACCCAAGTGAGGCACCACGTCAATCTCAAGGGCTGCTATCAGGGCCAAGTCAAAGCTTTCTTCTTCCTCTTGTACATGCAAAGGGAAGGCATCTGCTGCGGTACTATGAACGGAGTTGGCTGAAAGTGTTCGTGTAATGCGGAGAACGACGTACCAATCGGCCAGGATGCCTCCACGGAACACGTCCAGTATTTGCCGCCATATACCTTCGATATGTTCATCCGAGATATCTGGAATGAGCGCATTCAGCCAGTTGTATCTCCCAGTTGAATATCAGGACTGACCCTCGTCGAAAGATCTTATCTTTGGTGTGCATTCCTTAACGATTTGCAGGAAGGAATTCGTGGCAGTCTTCCAAAGTGGTAGGTCCTTTCCATGTTTAGAAGGTGCTGGGCAATCGTACTTGAGCTTGATAGGTATGGAGTAAGCCTGCGTTGAGAGATAACTACGTTTGTTCTCAGTGCCAATGAGACTGAAAAGGGACGTACGGACAACACAGCCTCTAAAGTCCCATCGGTGTATATCTCTGTTCTGTCCTTGAACTGGAGACAAAGATCAACTAATAGAGGCATCGACTTTTTAGCAAGAGCGATATACGTGATTCTTTTTGGAGGCATTTGACTCTTCGGTTCTAGGGGAACATCGAACGCAGCAAGGAAAGGAAGCGTGGCGAAATCCGACAAATCCCGCATGATGAGAGAGGGTGAACCGGGGGCGGATAGGTCGATACCGGCCACTGCAGTCATTACTACCGTCTGGAGAAAATTAACTCGAATGCAAGCTGTCCAGACTTGTCAGCTTACCTGTACAGGAGGCAGAATGTCTATATCAGGACGATAATCCGGGGAGCTTGGGTACATAAGGACACCTAGTATGATAGTCAGCAACTGACAGGCTTGAAGTATATCATACACTAACCCTTTAGGATAGCCATGAGACGTGTTAATCTGTCAAGGGGCCATTCAACTCCATCGAGAATGCGGCTAATTTTTCGAGTGCACTGAATCACATCTACGAACGCTACCAGGCTTTCCTGAGTGAAAGGCTTGGGCAATACAGACTCCGTCGGAGGCGTCTGAGAACCACTTCTACGTAAAACCGCATCACCAACGATATCAATAGCTTTCCAGACGCGTTCTTTCATCTCAGAAACTCTCTCCTTCATATCAGGGAACGACGCAGAGGACGCCTTGATCGCTTTCTCCAGACACCGTAGCGTGGGACTGCTGATAGATCTGTTATCGAGCAAAACACAGTCCTGAATATGTGTAACAAAGACGTCCCATGCCCTGGAAAAAGATTCTAGGTGTATTATTTTGGACGAAAGGAAGTCGTGAAATATGGACCCTATGGAGTTGAAAGCAAGAATTTTTGACTCGTCCCAAGCCTGCTCTCCAACAGGGTCCGCCGAGGAGTTTGAACGATGCCGAATCTCTGATGTCAACGAGTCGATCAGTGGGAATGTGACGTTCCATATACACTCATCCCAAGTCTCCAAGCTGAGAGTTGCGCCGTAGAGCTGCATGGTTCGGAAAAGGGTCTGAATCGCGCCATCGCGAACTTCGGGACGTTCATCTGTGCAGAGGCCCAAAACTTCCAACAATAGGAACATCCAAAGTGTGCTATACTCGGGTTCTTGTTGGGCGTCTTTACGTTTTGATTGAATTGCGTCAGAGACACTCCACAACAGACTCGCAGCAGCAGTCAGTGCGATGTTTGTATCGACCTGGCGACCAAATTGACCCAGGGTGCTAATACAGAGACGAAGATGTTCCGGGGACAAAATTGAGACCGAATCGCAAACAAGAGTGAGCGACTGAAAGGCTATTTTGATCAGCGCAGTGTAATTCTTCTCCGAAGGTACTCCGAGACCCAAAGGTATTGGTTTAGCACGCAGTGTAGGCGAAGCTGAGGGACTCAGCACAGAGTCCATGGAGCCAGACCTAGTCAACGGCGGGGGCTTGCAGACACTCTCGAGCATCGAGAAAATGGTCTCCCATCCCACTACAAGTGTATGACCTGATGCTTGAAGAATTTGATGCAACGTCTCCAAGCCCATCCGACGAAGTTCAAAGGTGGTGCTGACACTTGCAAAATGATACGAATAATCAGGCATGACTTGCTGGGAAAGCACATCAAGGACGCGTCTCTGTACTTGAGCTTGGAGCTCTCCGGCAGTGGTGAGGTTGCGAGGTACGATGATGAGAATCTCATCCAGGACTCGTGCGGCCTGGACACGTATGGCTGGAGGGGCGATAGCAAGACGAATGATGGATAGGAGATGGCTAGTTGTAGTATTCCACGCAATGTCGGGAGGTCGATATATAAGTCGATGTATATTCAACAAGGAAACTCCTCCCAGCTTGTTGATACCAAAGTCACCTGAACGCTGGATGTGATATTGTCAATGTGAGCTTGTCAACTCAAGATAAGTGAAAACCCACCAAAGTGCGCGGTAAATGAATCCCGCTTACCCTTCTCCGATGAGCCCTCCCAGTAACGGAGGAATGTGGGGAAAGCGCCGTACTAGCAGAGCTTGCAGCACTACTGAGATCCTCCAAACTCTCATCAATAACTTCAAGACTATCAGCAGTCTGCATCCCGACCATTTCTGCACTCAACCTGCACAGTGCGTCGGTAAAATGCTTATAAGCCGAATCTTCCAAATTCTTCGAAGCATCGAATAGCCGTTGTATGGCACTCTGCATGGTCTCTACATCTAAATCACTCAAAAGCGGGTGCCGGGTGGTAGCTGAGGCCGAAGAGCTCGGTGACATGGATGCTGAGCCTGTCATAGAAGCAGACCGGTTCAGAGCAGCCGGCGCGGAACCAGGTCCAAATGATGCACGCTTGCTCGGTGTAGATTGCTGCACTCCTTTCGACGTCAAAACGTAGTCCGCGTTCTGCAGCGCCTCCAATATCCCAAACCAGCTTTCTCCTAAGCTCCCAGCCAAAAACATCGCACTGGAGATTAGAACCTTCAGGCAAGCAAGATTCCGTTCAGAAAGCCCAGGAGGCTGCGCTGCTCCTCCCAGACCAAAGTTCTCAGACAGTGTTCCTGTGGAACGAGGTGTCTGTGGTTCGGTGTAGGAATCGAAACTCGATACTACGAGTGTAGGAACCGCAAACTTCGACAGGCTGGTGAAGAATGCATCGCGAGGGGTTGTGAGCCCTAGCATACCAGAAACATTCGTCATAGCTTGGTAACTCGCCAGAACATCAACGAACAGCTCATCCGAGAGGTTGGTAGCAATGACAAACGAAAGCGCAGCCAGAAGAGCAGGCCACCCGTTTTCTATGATGTCGAGCACAGTCAGAAGTTGCTTTGTAGACGGTTCTTCCTGTGGAAGAGTTGAAAAATCCAAGGAAGGGGGAGCACGAACAACAGCCTCGCCTGCTGCTCGGGGTTTTTGTATCACAATTGAGCTGTACAGGGGAGCGGAGAACGATGCGAATCCTTCGCATAATGAAACCAGGCATTGTACTGCGAGTAGATAGATGTAAGAATCAGGGATCGGTGGCGAGTCGGCTTTATCCAACTGATCAATGCTAGTGCCGTATATGAGTAAAGAATGGCTTTTAAAGCAAAGTCATTGAAACGCACCATTGCAACTTCATCGCAGATCCATGTAAATTGAGACCAGCGCTAGAACCCATCATCCCCACCACGTTCGACACAGTAGCACTCGCTGCAGTCGCGACCATCCCGGCCATGCCTCCCACATCAAGCCCATATCCAGATCCTCCGGAGCTCGAAGGTGACAGGGATGAGTCAGGTTGCACTCCTACTCCAAACATCTGTGTACTGACACCAAGAAGTGCTGGCTTCTCGGTGACAAGACGCTTGAGTGCGGTTATCAGCGTACTAAACACTTTCGAGCCGTGTTCTTGTGCGTCATAGCGATCCCAAACGTTTCGCATAAGCTCGGCATCACTACACAGGCTGCAAAGGACGATTAAAAGTTAATCAACCAATTCCATAGAACTGTAACGTACCCCCGCATGATCTCCATGGCCAGAACTCTCATCCATTGTGGCCGGGCCGCATGAGATGACTCTCCTGGCGGCGCATCCCCATCATCGGTAATAATCCGGATCAGCAGCATCAGGAACACTTCTGCCTCCGTTTGCAGCTCCAGCGAAAACTGTTTGAGGAGGAGGAAGACGACACGAGTGCATCTCAAAGTCAGAGGAAATATTGGGCGATCCGACAACGCTTTGAGTAGTAATGGACAAAGGTGGTGCCGTAGAAGTTGTATCAACTCTGTGTGCTAAAATAGTGAATGAGCGAATGAAAATCATCTTTTGGAAGAGCTTTGCTCACCTTCCTAAAGAGTGCATGGTAGTTGGTCAAAACGCTTTCTATTAGCTCGAGTGCAAAAGTTTTGTGAAGGAACTCGAGTTTCAGGAAGTTTGGTTTCTCGGAGTTGGCCAACAAACACAGATCTTCAAATACCGAGAATGCATCTTTAGCGGAAGGACCCAAAGATTGTGTTGTTCCGTCTGGTAATGACACCGTCGAGAGCTGATCGGAGTCCAAATTCTCTCTGCGATCTTCTTCCACCATCTTGTCCACCACGAACATGACCAATTGACGTAGCGTAGCGGCTGG